>JAADYG010000356.1:0-31779 GCA_023338115.1 Phytopythium boreale
GGGCCGGCAAGCCATGTATTTTACCAGATGCCCTCCGAATTTTTCACGAGTCCAATGCATTTGACCTGTCTATTACACGTCGCAGAACCCTCAACCCCCCTGCATTTGAGGTGTGCGTAATGAATTCTCTTATTCGGTATTTGGACCGATTTTGAGCGTTGTAGAGTTCCTATTGGCTGATTTTCGGGCCAAAATTGCGACCTCATTTACTTTTGGCCAGGACTGTACGCTGGATATCCCCGGGCCGCCTCATTCAAAGTGATCCCAATCCTCCCGCATCCCCCTCCCAGTTCGTCGTCACACTACAATCCGAACCCGACCGAACTGTTGTTATAGTTCCTGTAGCGACCGACATGCAGAGCGTGCGGCGGCAGCTGGACCAGTTGTTCCTGGCGCACGCGGCGCTAGCGGTGGTCTCTGGCGCGCTGTGCTTCCTCACGCCGCACTCGCTGCTGTCTCCGATCCTGGGCGACGCCAACAACTCGCATTTGGCGCACGAGTTCATCCGCCTCTATGGTACGTTGCGGTTGTCGCTGCTGTCCCCCTCCGGTACGGTGCCGCTCGCCTCACGCTCTTCACGCTGCGGAACGCAGGCGCGCTGACGATCGCGCAGGCCTGGATGGTCTGGCGCACGCGGCTCGTGAGCGACGCGCTGGTGCGCCGCACCTTCTGCCAGGCCTACTGCGCGTGCTTCTGTCTGCAGGCGCTGGTGCTCGTGCGCGCGCAGTGGTCGGCGCCCTCGAGCCACTCGGCGCTCCACTGGCTCAACATCCTGCTGCTGGGCGGACTGGGCGCCGCGTACGGCTACTTCCTCTTCTTCAAGACGATCAAGGCGTTCGAGCTGCCCGGCATGGACAAGGGCGGCGTCTAACGGCACGGCAAAGCGACGGTCGGAAGGCGCAGGGAGGGCCGACGGATGACAAAATGCATGTACAGTCGTGTTATACTTTGGGGAGTTGTGCTGTGTGTGATCAGATGCGAGGCGCAGCTGCAGCAGTCCATCACAGCTCGACGGGGTTCTCGGCCGTGCCGCCCTGCTCTGGTTGCGGTCCTTGTTGCTGCTGGTCGCCCGCGCTCGCCGTGGGTCCGCTCAGATCCACCACTTGGGCCGATGCTGCTGCAGCACCAGCAGACGCACTTGGAGCCGCACCGCTAGCACTCCCAGAAGCAGGAGACACGACCGTCGACGTGATCTTTCGCTTTTTCCGCACTTGCAGCACGTTGACAGCGCTGCCGTCGCTCTCCGGGCGCTTCGGAGAAGGCGTAGGACCCGTGGGTGCGCTCTGCAGCTGCTTCTCGCCTTCAGCGGTCTTCTGGAATGCACGCGCGATGGGTGACTGCATCGCTGGGTCGCCACTGGCAGAGCCACTCGCACTCTTGGGCGTGACGGCCGCTCTCTTCTTCTTGACCGTCAGAACGTTGGGCGTCGGCACTGCAGGCGACGCCGTCGGCGATTGCTCAGCGTTTGTGGCTATGGCACCGGCGGAAGCGATCGCTTGGCTCTTGGCCGCCGACTTCTTGCGCGTCTTCTTGTGCACTGCAAACATACGGCGCGTCCGGGCGTCGTTGAGCTCCGCTTGTTCTGCAATAGAGTCCAACGCGTTAGATGGCACGGTGACAGTTCCAACCTCCAACAGCATACGCGACTGACGACTCACTCTGTGGGGACACACGCGCACCAAAGAAGCCGGGCTCGAAGTGGATGAAGGACAGGTAGCCGTCCATGGACGACACGCTTAGCATCTGCCCGTCTGCGGACCAGCTCGCATCCGTCAGGTCCGCGTAGTGCAAGTCCTTGAGCGTGCAGATCGGGTGCATTTGCTGTCGTTCATCACGGAGAAAGCAACGTCAGTGATCACACGCTACAGGATCCTTAACGGTGGACATCTCGTCTCACCTGTGTGTCGTAGAGCACGACGGCATTGAGCGTCACAACGGCAAAGACGGACCGGTACGGCGTCTGGAAGAAGTTCACCACGGGCTTATCGTGGCCAGCGACCTCACTGGAGTCTTGGCTGTCATTAGCGTCGCCCTTGTGGTCACCGTTCGCTAGCTGACCGTCACGGCGCAGCTCGTATAAAAGCGGACTGCAGCGAACAGCCAGCGAAGCCTTGTCGTGGCCAGGCAAGTGAAGCGTCGGCGCACTCAGGTCGCCGCGGGCGAACGCGTAGACTGTGTGTACGGCCGCCGACTTGGACGTGGACGCCGTCGCGCGGAACGTTCCCGTTGGAGCGAGCAGGTAGTTGCCGTCGGGGGTCCAGGCTGGTCGACGCGCGAACGCTGGGCACGTGTCGTCCAGGAACATGCGGTGCTTGGCCGGAGGGGGAGGAGGTTGAGACGCATTTCTCTCCGTCTCCTTCTTTTCATCTCCGGTCTCGGCGCTTGTAGTATCGTCGGCAGGATTAGCGTCGGTGGTGGCGTTGGATCCGCCGCCGGACGGGAACTCGCGCGTCTTGATGGTCTGCACGCACGAGAGCTTCCGCGACTGCTTCTTTCCGGTCGCGACAGACCCGAGCGCGTAGACGCGGCACGTTCGGTCGTTGCCCTCGGTGACGAGGAACTCGTTCAGCGGGTCCCACGCGACGCCCTGCACGTACTGCGTGTGGTCCTTGCGCCGCTCGACGATGTCGCCCTTGTCGACGTTCCAGATGACGCAGCGGTTGTCGACCGAGGTGGAGCACAGGAAGGCCGAGTCGGGCGACCACGCGAGGTCCGTGATGTCGCCCTTGTGGCCGCACGCGAGGATGGTGCGCGCCACGTCGCTCAGCGACGAGATGGCGTCCCAGCGCCAGCCCACGTCCGCGTTCTTGGGCTTGCTCCACAGGATGATGGACATGTCGTCGCTCGCCGACGCCAGGAACGCGCCGTTCGGCGAGAAGCGCACGCAGTTGACGCTGCGGTCGTGCCCCGACAGGCTGAACACGAACTCGAGCCCGCGCACGCCCTTGTCGCTCTTCTCACCAGTGTCGCTCTTGCTGTTTTCCTCGCTCTTGTCGTTGGGCTTGCTCGCCTCCTTCCTGTCGCTCGCGACCGCCCCGCTCACGCGCCACAGCTTGATCTCCTTGTCCGCGCCGCCCGTCGCCAGCACCGCGACCTGTTGCTCCTCCTCCTCCTTCTTCTCCTCGCCACCTTCGCCGCCCGAACGCGCGCCCACCGGCAGGAAATCCAGTGACAGCACGGCCTCGTTCAGCCCCGTGGGCCCACAGTGCCACCGGATCTCGGGCGTCGCCACCCGCACGGCCGCCGCGGTCGCCATTTTTAGTATTGCAGCGCGTCCGGCTTCCCGTTCTCAGCGTGGAGCGGCGCAGCAATCGCTTTCCCGCCAAAAACCGCACGCGTTTGGCACGTGTAAAGTGCGATCTAAGCGTACTTTGTTGCGCTCACTAAGTTCGATTGCATCGTCGACTAAGTGCGTGTGCGGTACGTCTGGCTGCTGCCACCGACCACGAGACACAAGAAAAATGCGGTGGCCGCGCTGACCATCGGAAGCGGCGCTGGGATGGAGTTCATCACGCGCCCGCGCGGCGATCGGCCACGTCACGCCGGACGGAGCACGTGTTCGCATCGACGCTTCGGCCAGAGCGACGGTGTCTACAGCGACAGCACGGCGCGCGCCAATATATTTTCGCTAGGGCGGGGCAAATTAGCCGCGCTCTGGCCAGAACCACAGGTGTAACGCGCGGGTTACGCGCGAGAGTTGAAGGTTACGACGGGCGGTGATAGCGCCCATTGCGAGAACGTTTGTCGCAACAGCTTCGTGACATGCGTAACCCACCAACTCGCGCAGTTGAAGAGCACCCACAACCTCCGACGGTGTCGAAACGTGTACCCTATTGCCACACGAGTTACGCGGCGTAACCCGAGGGGGCGTGCGACGACACCACACCCGACCGAACGTGTTGCATTCTTCCACTATCGAGCGACGGAAACGGCCGCCGCGTATTCCCAGAGTCGCGCGGATCGGACCAAGGCGCGGCGCTCCTACTGCTCCAGCGGACGGACACAGACGCGTATCTTCACCCCACCGCCACGATGGACGCGACCGGCGTGGGCGCCGGCAGCTGGACGGACTACTTCACGTCGCACTTCTACGCCATCAAGATGCGGCCCGTGTCGGCGTTCGACCCGTCGGGCTTCCTCATCATCATCACGGCGGCGCTGCTGCTCGTGGGCGTCGTGGCCGCCACCATGTCGCGCGTGCTGCGCAAGCACCTGCAGGACTACGTGTCAGACCAGCGCTCGCGCGTGGAGGAGAACCTGCAGTACATCAAGGGCCGCGCCATCGACCACTCGGGCCGCCAGGGGTTCATCGCCGAGATGCTCAGCTACGCCTACCTCTCGCGGCTCGCCTTCTCGCTCTCGGTCTTCGCCGTCGCCAGCTACCTCAACACGCTGGCCGCCGTTATCGCCGGGTGCGTCTCTCCTTACATCTATCTCTCTGTGCACCCAGATCGCGAGTGATGAGACTAACCGTGTCGGAATGGACCCGTCGCAGGTGGCGCACGCCCAACGTGGTCATCCTCGGGCTGGAAGGACAGCCCACGACCAGCAAGACGCTGCCCGACCTCGGCCACGACCTGTTCAAGTTCGTCATGGGCAAGATCTACGGCCAGACCGCCTACATCGAGTGGTTCGACCTGCCAGACGAGTTCCTCGCCGCCGTCGGCACCGTCGTCGCCGTCTTCCTCATCTTGCACCCGCGCGTACGTTCCGTTGTGGTCATTGAGCGACTGGTACACGTGCCCATCTAACGCAAAGACCTGTTGTCACCTCCCCAGCGCCTGCTCATCCTGCGCCGGTTCTGCGCCATCTTCGCCGTCATCAACCTCATGCGCGCGTGCTGCGTGGCCGTCACGTCGCTGCCGGACGCCAGCCCCATGTGCATCTCCCAGTTCGAGGACGGACGCGGCGCCTACAAGACCATGCCCATGTTCCCCAAGTAAGGATGGAGGTCTTACTGGACGGACTGACAGGCGAGAGACTGAAGCGCAGCGACTGATCCAACGTGTGTTCCATCCAAATCAAACAGGGCGTTCTTCCGCGCGTGGAAGGTCCTCATCCGTCCGTCGCAGCACATTACGTGCGGCGACATGGTCTTCAGCGGCCACGCCGTCTTCCTCATGCTCTGCGCCATGGTCGTCAAGTCGGTGCGTCCCGCTTTACGCTGTCGTAGATGTGGACGCGTCTCACTGAGCTCTTCGCTCCTTGCGACTCCGTTTACTGTAGTACTGCGTGAGATCGGAGCTCAACACGCCCTTCACGCGCCGCTACAGCTATGTGCTGTGGATGATCCGATACTACGTGTACGCGGGCGCGGCCATGGGCGTGTTCGCGATCGTGGGCACGCGGCTGCACTACACGCTGGACGTGCTCATCGCTGTGTACATCACGGCGCAGGTCTGGTCGACGTACCACTGGCTGTGCCGACACCCTCGCCACAGTTTCCGCCTGCTCAACTGGCTGGAGCACGACGAGGTCTACTTCATCGACCGCGACGCCTACCGCAAGGCGCGGCGATCCGGCAGCACGAGCGAAAAGACCGAAGAGAAGGTCAAATGAGCTCCATAGCCAGCCAGCGCAGACAACCGCCATCGCATGGGGTCAAGGCCTGCGCTTATCTGCGATAGACAACACCAGAGACAACCAAAGACAGCGCGCCAGCACCAGCTGCGTCGGCACGGGCCGGGATCGCTTGGTGTGCGAGCGATAATCGCTTTCATATAGACTCTTTGACCGATCGCTGTCTCCATCTCTACCGAGTCTTCTTGTCCTCCTCATTGGGAGCAGCTACGCGCGACGTCAGCGACTGAAGCCGCGCCTCCAGGTGCTCGCGCATGACGGGCCACTCGCTGTTGATGGCGGCGAACACGACCGTGTCGCAGTTGCAGTTCTTGACGACGCGGTGCTTGCGGAGCACGCCCTCAAACACAAAGCCCAGCGAGTGGCCTGCCCGCCGCGCGCGCACGTTGTGGCCGTCGCACCGCCATTCCACGCGCCGATACCCGACAGCGAACAGGTGCGTGAGCATCAGGAGCACCGTGTCGACCAGCGCGCCAGCGTTGGCGCCACTGCTGCTGCCGGAGCCTTGGAATGACGGAGTGAGCCAGACGCAGTCGATCGCCACTCGCAGATCGCGCGGCGAGTGCTCGCCCAGCGTCAGTAGGCCGATCACGTGCTGTCCCGAGTGGTCGCACTGATGAACGAACGTGACGAGAGCAGCGGCGGCAGGCGTTAGTCTACTGCGAGGCGAAGCGTCTCAGTCCCAGACGGCGATACCCACCAGCGTGTAGTGGCGCGCGTCGCCGCGGTCGCGCGCGAACTCCTGTCGGAACGCATCCAGCGACTTGAACGGCCCGACCGCCAGGTGTCTCCAGATCATCTCGTCCGCGTCGAACGCTATGTCGCGGTAGATGCCGGGCCTGGGAGCCATGCAAACGAGTGAGGACGACACTCGCTCGCTCTTGTGACAACGCGAGCGACGCACCTCGCCTGGCCGTTGGAGATCTCGTACAAGCGCGGGGCGTCCTCCGCTTGGAAGTCCCGGACGCGCACGACGGCCCCCGCGAGCGGCTTCCCCTCGGACAGCGGCGCCGGACGCGGCGGCAGCGCGCGCGCCTTGGCCAGCAGCTCGTCGTACAGCAGCGGCTTCTGCTCGCCCAGCGTCGCCGGCAGCCCCGCGGCCTCGCGCGCCATGCGGTCGAAGGACCCGCCATACTGCAGCAGCAGGTAGACCGCCACCAGCGTGCCCACGAACACGAGCGCGCCCGCCGCGATGCCCGCCAGCACCACGGGCGAGATCATGCTTGTCGGCTGCTGGAGTTGTTGTGAAAAGGTATCTTGGTGCGGGTTCATGCGTGAATTCAGAGCCCTCTGAGTGTATATGCTGTAATTGTTTCGTAATTCATGATTATTAACGTAGTATGCATACTAGGTTAGGGTATAAATACTAATTGTTTTGGAGACGACCGATTGGGCATGGACATCATCCATTATCCGAAGCGCCGAGATGAACGCGACACAGGCGCCGTCGGCGGCCAGGCGGCCGCCCGAGAAGGGCTCGTTCCCTCTGGACCACTACGGCGAGTGCAAGCCCTTCATGAAGGCGAGTGGCGCGCGTGTGGGTCGTCCGAGGCGTTGGGCGCGCGTGGACTAACGGAAGCAACCGCGCTCCGTATGATGGTGACCTTGTGGTTTTGTGGTGGTGGCAGGCGTTCCTGGCGTGCATGAAGGAGCACGAGGGCACGCACATCGAGTGCAAGCACCTGTCGGCCGACTACCTCAAGTGCCGCATGGACAAGTGAGTGTCGAGACGCCGAGGACCTGCGCAACCTCCGAGGCTGACGGGTCGAATGATTGAACGAATGAATGAACGGCGTAGGGGGCTGATGCAGGAGGAGGAGCTGGACAGGCTGGGCTTCCACGAGGCGGCGATGGCCAAGAAGCCGCGCAAGGAGGCGCACGAGGGCCGGAAAGAAGGTGAGCGGCCAGCTGTGGGTCGTGGTGGGCTCCCTCAGCGCTAACTAATGCGATGTTGACGCAGACGAGGGCTTCGTCGCCGGCCTGGGGATCAAGAAGTCGCGCTACTCCTAGACCGACGCGCGCTGCCCGGTCGAACGACCACAGGATTGCTAAAACACAGAGAGACTTACTCCGTGTTGTCGAACCCGTTCACTCTCGCTTGGCGTTGCTCTTCCGCCCGGCCGACAACACCTCCAGCTCAGCCACGCGCAGGCGCAGCGCGCTGATCTCGGCCGCGGCCTCGCGTGCGTTGGTCTTCAGCTGCTGCTCCAGCACGCGCACGCGCACGCCCATGGCCTCGTCCCGCGTCTGCTTCTCTGTCTGGTCCTCGTGCTGTCGCCTCGGGCTGGCGGCTTTTGGCGCCGTCTGCATGGCCACGGTCTGCTCGAACTGGCGAATCACCTTCTCTTGTACTCGAACGGCTCTCTGCGGTAGGTGGTACATGATCAACGGTGGCGCAGACGCACACGTGGAGTCCCAACTAATCAGTAACGACACGATCACAGGCAGTCCTCAAGGGGGAAGCAGCGTACTCGCAGGGTCTCCGACTGCTGCTTGTCGCGCTGCAGCCGCTGTACGAGAGCTGCCTGCACCACGTGCGCCTCCTGCAGCTCCGAGTGCCGCGCCTGTCGGGTATTATAGCGCCATCATAATCGTGTGAGCCACCTGACGCCTGGATGAGGCTACCTCGAGGTGAGCTCTGACGAACCTCCAACGCCCGCAGAGCCGCGACGGAGTGCCGCGCAGTCTCCAGGTCCGCCGCCGTGGACCGGTGCTCCTGCTCAAGCTCCGCGTACTTGGTGGCAAGTGCGCGCAGGCGTTGGGACGTCCGGTCGCCTGCGAGTTCTCCATCGGTCGCCACCGCCCCCTTCAACAGCTCCGCGGTCTGCTGCTGCTCGCGTCGAGTGGTCAAGTCCAGCCGAGCCTTGAGCTGCGCGATCTGCTCGTCCTTTGCCTGGAGCTCTCGCTGCAACAGCAACGCATCGATACACATCACAACCACGAGCCTGGACGTCGAGCTGGAGATGGAAACAAAACAGTACGTACCCGCAGCGCGACCATCTCGAGCCCGCACGTCTTGACAGCTTGAAGGCGCGCGTCCAGATCCTGTTGGAGCTGGCTCAGTTGAGTTCGACAACCACAATCAACAAGGTATAAGCGATTGGCAACGCTGGTATGCACTTGGCGAGGCTGGGGCGTTGACTCACGCGCTCGATCTGCTGTCGCTGCGCCGCTGATTCGCTCGTCAAGTGGGCGAGCTGATCCTGGAGAAGCTGGTTGATGGATCCGCTAACGCCGTCACCGCCATTAGACCCCAATCTCTCCTCGTTGGTCCCCGTAGTGCTGGCGAGAGCGATGTCTGTGCCCTTACTGTCGCCCAACAGCACTGCCAGTACGCCCGTGACACCGCCTTCGTCGCAAAACGAAGCCACCGGGTGCCGATTAAGGCCACGAAGCACGGCGCCGAGCCACTCGGGATGAAATTTCGAAGCTCCAAGCCCATTAGCCGGTCGGTTCGAGCACACGACGCGACGCGCTGGCGTCTCGCGGACGAACTCGCGCCAGGAACTGGCGTCCCACGCGCGCACGCGAATGTTTAGGTGTCCTACGAGCATCCGATTGCGACTTGTCGGTTGTCGTGGGTCGATCCCGTCGTCGCCGGCGAGATTTAATCCGTTAGTCCAAGTTGAGATCGGAATCGGAGGCAGTTGGATGGTCGCGCCACTGTTTTGCGCCAGCAGACTCCGAGTCGCGGCGTTCTCAATGGCGTCGAGCTCGAGTGACCCGCCTGCGACCGTATCCAGCGAGTCGTCGATAGCATTTGCAGCGCCAAACACGTTAATATCGATTCGTGAAGCAGTCGCCCCCAGTCTGTAGGTCAGCGGGAAGCACCAGTCGTACGTGGCTGGGCCAGACCGCGACCGGGCAGTTGCGAACGCCGTAAGGCTGGCAAGACGTTCAGCTTCACGTGAGGTATCGTCGCTGTCGGAGGTAGACGCACGGAACGCCGAGTCCAAACTCGAGGCTCGTGGCACCGAAGACGCGATGCCGTCCCTGCTGCTGGTCTCGATCGAAACCAGAGCAGCCAGCGACTTGGGAAGAGGGAACGATGGCGTTGATGGAGATAACGAGAGGCTCTGAACTAGGAGCTCGAGGCGAACGGGCGCGCCAGTCGTTCCCTGGCTTCCACTGGGAGCGCGCGAGTCGTGAAGGTCTGGAAACGAGCGCGAGTGCTCCTGCACAGACACGAACACGGTCGGCGGAGTGCCACCGCGAGGCGATGACGCCGTCAGTGGCCAGGCCACTCGCTTCTGCTCGTCCGTCTGCGAGATCATGGCGGCGAGGGGCAGCGCACGAAAGGCCAGCAGGAAGTCCTCCTGCTGGCTCGCTCCTCGCGCGACGAGGTTCATCCGCAACGCCAGCGGCGACCCGTTCGCCGTGCGCCAGTCGGCGGGTAGAGTGAGCGTGAGCATCTCGTTCCACTTGGGAGTCGCGTAGTGCGTCGCCACGCGTGTGGCCGCGAACGCCAAGCACCGCTGGTCGTACAGAGGCAGCCCGTGCGTCGAGTGGCCGCTGACGCTGCTGGTAGCGGCGCTGGAGGAGCACAGTGGGTCGTGCTGGCCGACGGAGACGGCCACGAACGTGCCGGAAGGCGGCAGCGTGGAGCAAGAAGCCGCTAGTGACGACTCCGGCGGGTCGATGTGGCGTCCGTAGTGCACGAACACGGTCAGCAGGCTGCCGCCCCGCGCCCCGGACGCCGAGAAGGGGCTGGATGGGCAACAAGCAGACCTTTAGACATGGACGCCCATGAACAGACCGACGCGAGTCGTCGTACCGGTTGGGCCAAGCCGCGGGGCCATTGGCGACGACGCGGTCGGGCGACTCACATGGCGGCGGCGAGGGAGGAGCTCCGGCCGCCAGCGAGGACATGCATGCCCGCCCTCTCCTTCCTCCGTTGGACCCGCTAGTAGGTAGGCGAGCCTGGCGAGGCGGCGCGCGACCGTTCGAGGCCGCCGCGGCTGATGAACCGTCGCGATCCATTCCTGGATCTCAGCCATCGATCAGACTGGACCCCACACATTAACGGCTCTTCAAGCCAATCAAGCAAACGCTCGCCATGTACCACGCGGTGGCGATCACGAGCCCCGCGACGTCCCCGCACGGCGACCGCGAGCCCGACTCGAGCTACTACACGCTCGCGTTCCCCGTCTCCGCCCGCCCGAGTGGCGACCGCGCTCACGGCCGTCGCGTCAGCTTCGGCGCCGCGTGTGACGTGCTTCGCGCCGCCGCGCCCGTTAACCCGCACGGCAACGGCGCGGCAGACGAGCAGCGAGCGGTCTCGGAGCTCAAGCGCGCGTGGACGGCCAAGTTCCGCGCGTCTCCGCCCGTCCCGAGCGACTCGGTGGGGGCCCCCCTCCTCCGCGAGCTGCTGCGGGAGCTCGTCGTCTCGCGGTTCGAGGCCGTCGCCGGTCTGGAGGTGGCCACGACCGTCGTCCCCGGCTCGAACGGCCGCGACGGACTCGTCCTGGTGCGCTTGCGGCCGTCGACGACGCTGCTGGCGGCCACAGCCGAGCGGCGACGACTCCCCGTGCCCGTCATGCGCGAGGTCGACCCTGGCGAGCGCTACTGGACGCTGGAAGCGGGCGCGAGGGAGCGCGAGCACGAGGTCTGGGACCGCGCGGCCGCCCAGGAAGAGCTCTACCGCCTGTTCCTGGCCGGCAAGATCCCGGTCGAGGACGCGCGCGTGTTCGACGAGGGCGAGGGCGAGGACATGGCCATGTGGTCGCGCCGCCTGCACGCTCTCCGGCGCTTCTCGGACCCCGTGGTGGCCGCCCTCGTGCAGCCTCCTTCTTCTACTGCTGCTTCCCCGTCGTCCATGGACGAGATGACGCCGCCCGAGGTCGAGACCGTCACGTACCTGCCCTTCGTGAACCGCGCGTCGCTCCAGTACCTCTACCGACAGATCGACGGCACCGCCACTGCGCCCTCGCCGTTCCGCGTGGTCGACAAGATCCGGCTCACGCGCGCGATCGTCGACGAGCAGTTCAACATGGACGCGCTGGTCTCGAGCGGCGTGGTGCTCGGCCACTTCTGCCTGCACTCGCACCACGCGGACGCCGTCGACACGTCGATCGACGCGCTTCGGGCGCAGTGGGGCGGCCTCCTCGGCCCCTGGCGGTTCGTCCGGCGCACCTGCGAGCTCTCGCGGCTGAAGACGACGCAGTTGCTCGCGCTCGCGTGGAGACTGCCCGCGTTCCAGCCCGTCCAGCACGTGCGCAACTACTTCGGCGAGCAGATCGCGCTGTGTACGTCTCGCGTTGGTCTTGACCGTGGTCGAACGGCGCCTCTGACCTCGATTGTCCCCGCTCGTGACCCTTGACAACAGACTTCAGCTTCGCGTCGTGCTACGCGCTGACGCTGCAGTCGCTCCTCGCGCTCTCATTGCTGCTCGCGCTGCTCTCCTGGAACTGGCAAGACGCAGTCACCAAGCGTGACCGTGCCGGCTCCTCCTCGCTATCGACCGATCGGCTGTGCTTACTCGCGTTTGCAGCCGCCAACTGCGCGGTCGCGCGCGTGTTCGAGCGCAAGTGGGCGCTCCGCGAGCGGAAACTCGCCGCCGTCTGGGGCACCGACCACGACTTCGCCGTCGCTTCGCACGGCCGACGCGCCCAGTTCCGCGGCAAGCTCAGGCGAAACGCCATCGACCACCGACTCGCGCCCTTCTACTCGCCCAAGCGGCGCCTGGCCAAGCAGATCGCGGGCTCGTGCGCTCTTGTCGCGCTCCTGACGGCGCAGCTGAGCTTGTACCTGCTGCTAGTGACCAACCACCGGTTCCAGGAGCTCGCGACCGCTTCTCGCGCCAACGTTTCGTTGGCGAACGCGCTGGTCGCAGTGGTCGCGAGGTGTCTGGCGACTCCAGTGCTGACGTGGGTGGTCCAGGCGCTCGCCAACTGAGAGAACCACGAGACACACGAGAGCCACGACGCCAGTCTCACCCTCAGGTGTGCGTGAATCCTTCGTGTCGTCGTCTGTGGGGCTTGTTTGACGCGGTCTAAACAGATCGGTTTGGCTTGTCAACGTGCTCCTGTAGACGCGCTCGCGCAGTCGTTCAACGCGTTCGGCGTGCTCTGGTACATGGCGTTCGCTCGCTCCTCCCCCAACGACTGCAACCAGGCGAGCGCTGGCCTCTCGTGTCGCGAACAGGCCGCCGATCTGCTCGTGATCGAGCTGGCGCTCGACCTGACGCTCGCGTTGCTGCATCTCCCGCTTTCACTCGCGAATAGCGGCTTGATGGTCTTGTCCAGGGGCTGTTTCACCTGGTGGTGTCGTCGCCCCCGTCGTTCAAGCGCCCGCGGATACGAAACCCACTCCGGACGCACGAGACGCGGCAGCAAGACTACGTTCGACGCGTCTAGGTCGCCTTTGAAGGCGTCGCAGCGCCAACAAAGCGCCAGCGGCGTGCCGACGTCGTCATCTCTCGAGGCAGAAGCTTCGCTACCGGAGTACAAGGGCGTTCTGGACGCCTACGCGCGGCTGATGCTGCCCTTCGGCTACGTCGCGGGCTTCGCGGAGCTCGCGCCTCTCTCGACAACAGCGTTCGCGTGGACCACGACCCTCGCGCACCTGCGCCTGGACGCGTTTACGCTCACGCACCGAGTGCAGCGGCCGTTCCCTCACTCGCGCACGACCATCGGCCGCTGGAGAGCGGTGCTCGGGCTGTTTTCCCTCGCCAGCGCCGCTCTCAACGCGTCGTTTGTCGCCCAGGCCATGGCAAGTGGCGACGCAAGCGGCCCAGCAGACGGCATCGACCTCTCCGCCGCTGACGTCCGAGCGGCGGCGACGCGCCTGGCGGTGTTCACGGGCTTCGCGCTGCTCTGGTAGGCGCTGGGGCTGCAGGACCACTGGGACCACGTGGACGAGCGGCGGTTGGCCCGAGCGACAAGCCGCCGCGAGTTCCTGAGGCGCAAGTACCTGTCCAACATCAGCAGCTCGCGGCCGGTGGACCTGTCGGCGCTGCTCCCGCCGTCCGGCCGCGTGTTCCTCAACGGCGTGTTCCGCTACATGGTCACGGGCGACAAACAGGAGGAGGACGCGGCCGAGGAGCTGCGGGACCAGTGCCGCGGCCAGCAGCGACGCGGGTTGGAGGTCGAGAAGCGCATCGCCGAGCTGCGCACGCGGTTCGGCACCGGCTCGAGCAGTGCGACGCGCTTCGGGTCGCTGTACGTGGAGATCCTGAGCGTGAACGTGCTCCCGCCGGGCGTCGACGCGTTCGTGGAGCTCCAGTCGGTTCAGAGCCGTCGGCGCGGGCATCGTAGTCGTCGCAGCGACGCGAGTCCCAGCGACGGCGATTGTGAAGACGCGAAAGGCGGCGCGGAGGCTTCCGACGGCGCGTGCTTCAACACGTCCGTGGCGAAGCGAGTGGCCGGGCGGTCTCCGCAGTGGCGAGAGACGTTCGAGCTGCCGCTCGAGTCGCTCGAGCACGAGCTGGAGCTGCGCGTCATGGACGCCGCCGCGCCGATTCTCGGGTCCAAACGCGGTCGGAAGCGCCTCGGTGTCGCGAGGCTGGTGGTCGTCGACATCGTCGAGCGGTGCGTCGGCATCGGGACCCGCCCGGACTCGCCCTCGCGGCTGGCGGTGGCAGGGAACGTCAGTCCCACTGGTGGCAGTCCCAGGCAGCGAACGCAGCCGTCGACGTCGGCCGTCGTCAAGCTCTCGACCGTTGGGGGGACCGCTCGCGCCCCACAAGCGCACGTGTCGCCGTCACCATGCGCGGTGGCTACCTCGTCCACAGCGCCGACGACGACGATGGAGGTGCCGATGGCGAGCTACGAGCTGCCGCTGGACGTGTCGGACGCGCTGCTCGCGGCCATCCGCCGCCACCAAGCCGACCTGACGGCGTCTGCTCCCTCGACGCTGCTTCGCCACGGGCACCCGCGGCTGGCGCTGCGCTGCGGCGTGCGGTTCGAGGAGCTGGGCTCGCTGCTGGTGGCGCAGCGCAAGCAGCAGCGGCGCCTGGTCGAGCTGCGCGCCAAGGAGTCACAGTTCCTGGCCTGGGAGGACGGGAAGGAGAGGTGAGGTAGTGGCGAACAATGCGTGAGGATGAGAAGTGCGGCAAATGGACTTGTTCTACTAATAACTTATCACGCTCTATGCTCTCGGGGGCGGAGGCTGGGTGGATGCGATGGACTGGGATGGGACAGACTACTCGCGCAGCCAGGAGAAGGCGGGCGACGCGTTGGGCTGCGACGCGACCGACTCGGGCGCGTGCTGCTGCTTCTTGTGGGGCGCGTAGAGCGGGAGTTTGCTGCCGCTCGGCGCGCCTGCCACCCTCTCGAGCGGCGTGGCGCGGCTGTCGCCCAGTGCGAACATGGCGCTGGTGCTGGAGGTCGCGCTGCGGACGCTGCCGGGCGTGGTGTTGCCGTCGTCACTCCCGTCGTCCATGTACCTGGACAGCGTGGCCGGGTCGCCCCTCTGCGGCCGCCCGCCCATGGTGGGGTGCGGGAGTTTGCCCGCGGTCTTCCCGGCGGGGTCCTTCTTGGCCGCGGTACTGCCGCGGGAGGGCAGGCGCCGCATGAGGTAGAGCATGCAGATGGTCGGGAAGATGTTGGGCACGAGGCTGTTGAGCACCATGTAGGACAGGATGGAGAACGTGACGGTGCCCGACTCGTAGAGCTGCAGGCTGATGACGCGCATGGCGTCCGCCACCAGGAAGACCGCCACCGTCAGCATGAGCTGGTACAGCGACTTCTCCACGCTGCCGGCCGGGACCGTCCCCCTCGCGAGCAGGAGGCGGCGGCGCAGGCGGACGGCCTGGTAGAGCAGCAGCAGCGCGTAGGCCACGACGGTGACCACGGCGGTGGTCGTGAAGGCGCGGCGCAGGGAGTTGCCGTCCTGGATGTACGCGTACTGCCCGTACGCATCGTCCGCGTAGGTCGAGACGAGGACGGCGGGGAGGGCGACGCCGCCCACGGCGATCACGAGCAGGTTGAGGCCGACGACGAACGTGGTGACGCGGCGGCGTTCGCGCGTCTGGCCCGCGGACACGACGCCCGCCCAGCAGAC
Source organism: Phytopythium boreale (assembly GCA_023338115.1). NCBI lineage: Eukaryota > Oomycota > Peronosporomycetes > Pythiales > Pythiaceae > Phytopythium > Phytopythium boreale. The sequence continues at coordinate 15,583 of JAADYG010000356.1, forward strand.
GGCCAGGTAGGACTTGCAGAGGCACTGGGTGAGCACGACGTAGAAGCGGACGACGTAGTTGGCCAGCCAGTGGTCGCTCTCGGGGCTCGAGATCCACGCGATGGGGTCGACGAAGCACAGTGCCGTGGCCGCCAGCAGCGCGGCGTGGAAGAGCTTCTTGGACGGGCGGCTGCCGTGCCACAAGTGCAGCCACGTGCGCCAGGCCACCGCCAGCAGCAGCAGCGAGTAGAGCGTCAGTCCGAACGCGCCGCACACGCGCAGCGCGCGGAGCTGGTCCGCCGTGTAGAGCACGCTGAGCCGGCGCGCGGACGAGTCCATGGAGGGCGGGGGATTCCTGTACGGTCGTCTTCGCTAGTGTCCGCTGGTGGGGCAATGCAGGGAGGGCGATCGCTTGAGGACGGAGGGAGGCGAATCGATTGTGGACTGGATGCGGGTAGAGTGGGTAGAGTGGGGGGCGGACGGCGGTGTTCAGTCCGCGGATCAAACTGTGCTTTTGCCGCCCGGCGGAGGCGGGCGGAGCAGTGTTGGCGACAGAAGTATACAGGTTGGACCGTATACTCGAGTCAGCGTGGAAAGGCTGGACCGCGCATTCACATCGTGAATGTATGTATGCCACGTGACAGCTGGAAGCGGGCAACTTAACTATACGTTGCTATACACACCGTAAACGTGACGATCGTCCGCCCATCCGCCCTGGTGGATCCGCTCCCGGGCGGATCCACCAACCAGTGGATCCACCGTCCCCTCCCCCCTTCTTGAAGCGAATCAAAAATTTCGAGATCCGCACCCACCCCACGGGCCCCACCCACCTTCCGCCCACCGGACGACGACGCCCCACTTCCGCTCTTCCGCTTGGCCATGCGCGCGTCTGCCAGCGACGCGGTGGAGCGCGCGCCGCTGCTGCCGCTGCCGCCGCCGCGCCGCTTCGTCGTCTACGCGCACCCGCTGGAGGGCGCGTCGCTCGTGTCCAAGGCGCTGCTCTCGTGGGTCGGGCCCATCCTCGCGACCGGCAGCCGGCGGTTCCGCGCGCCCCCGCCTCTTCCGGCCTTCGCCCTACCCGAGCCACTACCGCTGCAGCAGGAGGAGGCGTGGGAGCTTCCTCCAGGGGACAGATGCGGACCGGCGGCCGCGCGGCTCGAGCGGAGCTGGTTCGCCTCGGGGTCGCTCCGCTTCGCGCTCATCCGCGCGGAGGGCGCGCTCTACGCGGCGCTGGCCCCGCTCTACGCCGTCGCCGTCGCCTGCGACCTCCTCGTCTCCGTCGCGCTCTACCATGTGGTCGTTCTACTCGGTGGGGGCGTGGACACCACCGCTGACCCGCTGCGGCCGCTCGCCTTCTGGCTCGGCGCCCTACTCGCCGCCCGTGCGGCCCGCGCGCTTCTGCTCGCGTTCGTCTCGCCCGAGCTCCAGGTTGCCGCCCTGCGCGTTTCCTCGGCCCTGCGCGCGCTCGTTCTCCAGAAAGCCATGCGCCTGCACGTCCGCCCCGCCAATGGAACCACGGACCCCGGTGACTGCCCTACCAGCGCTTCCATGCTGCAGTTGTACACCTCCGACATGAGCAACGTCCAACAGGGGGCGAGCCTTCTTCACCAGTTGTGGGCCGTGCCTCTCGAGATCATCGCGACGACATCTCTTCTCGCGTGGCTGCTGGGATCCAAGGGCGCGTGGCTTGCCCTACTCGCGGCGGCAGCGGTCGCCCTACTGCTCTACGTCGTCCTGGACTACCTGCAACAACTCGCGGTAGAGCGCGTAGCAGACGCCAAACGCGCGCGTTATAATGTCGTGAGTAGGGCGCTGGGGAGAGTGGGCACAACCTCAGTAGCTGCAGCGCTCGCAGTCGTGAAACTCCACGCGTGGGAGCGGAGGCTGGGCGCGCGGATCGCGGACGCGAGGGAGGGCGAGCTCTCTGCTGTCTGGGGGGCGCTCGCGGTCTCCAGTAGCGCGGTGGTCACGCTCTACGCTGCGCCCTACCTCTTGGCGGTCACCACTGTGAGCGTGTACTGTTACCACCACCACCATGTGGGTGCGACGTTCACCATTCAAGACACGGCCGCCCTACTCGCAACTATCGCTCTCGTGCGGACACTACAGACCCCGCTGCGCGCCCTACCGCGAGTAGTGTCAGTGGTTCTGGCCGCGTGGAGGTCGCTGACTCGGCTGGAGTCGTTCTTCGAACTGGACGAGACGCGAGACACACGGGATGAAGCGGACCCTATCAAGCCCTACGGGCCGAATCCGAACGGGAGAGACCAGTATGGAGAAGGCGATGACGAAGAAGACGAAGAGGAGGAGGAGAACAACGATGTGGTCGTCAACGTACAGAACGCGACGTTCAAGTGGACCAGGAGCGGTGTCCGCCGTCGGTCACGCCCTATCGAGTGGACCCTACGCGTGCCCCACCTGACGATCGTCCACGGAGAGCTCGCAATCGTGCGTGGTCGACCACTGAGCGGCCGGTCGTCGCTGCTCATGGCGCTTTTAGGCGACATGCCGCTCGACCAGCCCAAGTCTCGCGCATCTTCTCGCTCGTCCACAACTCCAGTAGTGAGCCTGATGGCTGGACGCGTCTCTCTATGTGCGCGGCAGCCGTGGCTGCTCACCGGGCGGTCCCTTCGCGACAACATCCTCATGGGCGACGCCTTCGACCGACGCAGGTACATGGCCGTGCTGAAGGCGACGGTGCTGCTCCCCGACCTCTCCCAGCTGCCTGCTGGTGACCTGACGCTTGTGACTCGCTCGCGCCGTGGGTCAGAAGTGGAGTACGAAGGGCTGAAGGGAGGCGCGGCGTGGCGAGTGGCGCTGGCGCGGGCGTGCTACCGTCGGGACGAAGCCGACGTGTTCATTCTGGACGCTGGGTTCGATCTCAGCAGTAACGATACCCAAGATGCGCGAGCGCTGCATGAAGCTTTTGCGCGCTGCGTGCTGGGGCTCTTGAGGCACAAGACGCGCATCTACGTCGCTCCGTCATCTGGCGACGATAACTTAGAGGGCGAAGCTGCGGAAGAGCGCCTCGCCTCAGCCGCAGGTGACGAAGCTCGCACGATCCTCGTGAGGAACGGGGTTGTGGAGTGGCAGCTGTCTGAGAGCGGCGAGTATGATGATGACCAGGCGGCACGTGACTTGACGCTGGAAGTGGCGACTCCAGACCTACCAGCTTCGCTACAACCGTCGACTACCACAAGCGTCTCAAGTTGTTGGGCGCCAGTCGTCCCACGCGCAGGCGAGGAGCCCGCCATTTGCAGCTCCAACAGCGTTGCGTTCCCTTCCACCAGCGATCCGAGCGACTTCACTTCGTCACTCGCGGCTTTTGAGAACGAGGACGACGCGGACGACGCGCCCAACGTCGTCTCGTTCGTGTCCGTGTGGCGGGCGCTGCTGCCCAAGTACTTGAGCTCGGCGGGGGGCGGCGGCGGGCGCCTTGCGCTGCTTCTCGTAGTCGCGCAGGCGCTCGTGTTACTCTTGTTCGTGGCCGGTGATGCGTGGCTGGCAGTTAGCACGGCCATGCAGACGGCGGCAACGACAACGACAGCGCAGGACAAGAAGGAGATCGTGCTGACGGCGGGGGTGTTCGCGTTGCTTGCGGGCGGTGGCTGCCTGTTTGCGGTCGCGCGCTCTCTCGCTGTGGCCGCCGCCGGGTTCCGAGCCGCGCGGCTCGCCTTCGACCGCGCTGTGACCGCGCTGCTGCTCTCGCGCATCGACTTTTTGCTCTTCCGCCGCGGGGGCGACGCCGGCGGGGGCGTGGTCGCTATCGTCAAGAGTCTGCTGTTGGGTGAGGGCTCTGCTTCGGCTCTGGACGACGACGTATCCACTGTCGACTTACGTCTACCTGTCACGTGCGGCGCCCTGCTCGCCGACTCGCTGGCTGTCGTGGTCCCTCTGCTGTCTATCACCCTCTTCACTGGTTCTCTCGCTATCGCCGCGCTCGTCACGAGCTCGTCCGCGTCGTCCTCGGCGACTGGTATCGTGACGACGGCACCGCTAGTGACCATTCTGCTGATCGTCGGCGCCGCTCTCTACGGTCAGTATCTGACGCGCTCCTACCTGCTTCCGGCGCGCGCACTCCGTGTTCTGGCGCGCCGTGCGGCCTCCGCGGCGTCGCGACTCGCGCTCAACGGCGTTCAGGGCGCGTCGACTTTGCGCGCGCTAGGTGTGGACCACGTCGACGCCTTCGTGGCCGACCACATTATGCGGCTGGACGTCCATGCACGTGACGCGCACCTCCGCGTGTATGCAGACGAGTGGATTGCGCTGCGCGTTCGACTGTTGGGCGTGCTGGTCGGCGGCGGCGCCACCCTTGCTGCGGCAATCCTAGGCGTCACCATCACAACCAGCTCCGCGAGTGGCGACTCGATGCGGCTGGCCGCGATCGCGCTGGCTGCACTTGCGCTGCTGTACGTGTTGCCGTTGGATGACGCCCTCGTGGCCTTCTTGCGCGGGTGGACGCGGCTCGAGACGTCCGTGGCGACCATGGGGACCGGAAAGGGAGGCGAGTGTAGCGGAGACGCGCTCGCGCTCGTCCGCATGCTAAAGCTGGCGGCGCGCGCGCGGTCGCTGGCGGAGGCGCCGCACGTCGTCCCCGCGACGGAGCCGCCGCTTGCGTGGCCTTCAGAGGGACAAGTGCGCTTCGAGGGCGTTCGTCTGCAAGTGAGCGACCCGCTTCTCCTCGGCTCTGGCAGTGGACGGCGCGACAGCAAGCGGAGCAGCTCGTACAGCCGCGAGCAAGACGGCGAGATGGCTCTTGACGGCGTCTCATTCACCGCCGCACCTGGCGAGAAGCTGGGTCTGCTCATCGTGGACGACGCGAGCCAAGCAAGACGGGCTCACAGACAGAGCGGTGACAGTATGGGGGTTTCCAACGTCGTGGCGGCGTTGTGTCGGCTTCGCGAACTGGCGGGAGGGCGGATCCTGGTGGACGGCGTGGACCTGGCGACGCTCGGGCTGGGCTCGCTGCGCAGTCGCCTCGCCGTCATCTCCCTCGCGCCAGCTCGTGCTCTGCCGTCGTCTCACACCCCTGTCCCGACCGTGCGCGGGTTCCTGGACCCGTTCGACCAGTGCAGCGCGCTCTTCCTCTTCGGCGGCGACTCCGAGCACGACGACAGCAATGCCGAGCGCTTCTGGGCCGTGCTCGAGCGCGTCGGACTCGCTGACAAGGTCTCGGGACTCGAACGCGCGTTGAGAGCGCCCGTGGACGCCGAGAGCTTCAACCTGGTGGAGCGCCAGCGGCTGTGCGTGGCGCGCTCGCTGCTGTTGCGGTCGGTCATGAGGATGCCCGAGACCCCCAAGGTCGTGGTGCTGGACATGGACGACTCGATCGGGGACGAAAGTCAAGACGACGAGGATGGCAACGAGGAGCTGGCGCAGCTGCAGCGATTGGTTCTGAGCGAGTTTGCCGCGTCCACGGTGCTGACAGTGGCGCATCGACGTGCGGCGGCGGTGCGCGAGTCGGAGCGGATCCTCGTGGTGGTTGATGGGCGGCAGGTCGTCGAGGCGGCGTCGGCTGCAGACGCGGAGGCGTTGCTGGGTCGACGAGACGGAGCGGAGGAAGGTGACGAGTACGAGGAGGAGGAAGCGGACGAGTATGAGGAGGATGACGAGTGATCTCAAGAGGTGAACAGTCACAGCGCAGATAATAGATGGCTGCGTTCGGATCTGTCAGTGTCGGTGGAGAGCGATGGGTAACGGGGCGTCTCTGCTGTCGCCAGGGAAGCGGCGAGCGCAGCAGCAACAGCCATTGCGAGCGAACGAGGCGGTGGCGACACGAGCGAAGGCAGACGCACCGACGCCGACTCCGTCATCGGTGGGTGTTGTCACCTCAGATGCGACTGCGAAAGTAGCGTCGTCGGCCTCAACCGACGTGAACAAGACGCACGAGGGGCCGGAAGACGTAGAGGCCGACCACGCTGGGGATGAGGGCGACGCGATGGCGTCTGAAGACCTGCCCAGTCGCGTGGACGATGTTGTCGCGTTCTTGCGCTCACAGCAGTTGGGAGACACGTACACCGACTTCACTCTGGCGCTGGCGCTTGAGCTCGAGCAGGACTATGACGCCGCCAGGTACGGTCTCATCGTATCCTTTCGGCATGCGCCTTGTTCCCACTCACGCGTCGGCTGGTTCGTGTGTCAATCGCTGTCGGAAGCCGGTTGTTTCGTTCGATGCTTGAGCATCGCGGCCTGGGACTCTCGGCGCACTACCACCTCGCTCTGTGTCTGCTGCTGGCGCCATCGGGATTGTCAGTTGGCGATAACAACGACGACGGCAGTGGGTGCGCCCACCAAACTGGTCGAGAGGACGAAATCGTTCGGTGTCTGGAGCGCGTGGCGGGTGCAAAGAGCGCCCCCGAAGACGATGATGAGGCCTGGCATCTCGTCCTACGTAACAGCAAGGTGGCATGACATGGCAGTTCAGTGACGTCGACACGAGCGCCCCAACTAACCAATGACGCCGTCAATGTGCAGGAGCTGCTCGCTCACGTGTTGGTGGTGCGCAAGGAGTTCATGCGCGCGCTCGATCTTTCCCAGCAACTGGTACGACGCGAAGCCCGATCAATCAGCAGCAACGCCTCTCACGACCCTGACGAATGGTGCTGTCTCCACTCATCAGACTGATGACGACAACAACGGCAGCCAACCGGCCACCCCCTCGATGACTCAGACGCTTGCGATCTTCCAACAGGCGGGATGTCTCCATGCGCGGGGCGACTCGCAAACGGCGGTCGCTCTGCTCCAGCGAGTCGACTGGGAACCCGTGAGGAAGGCGCTGCCACTCGTGGCCGCCGACGCGATCGGCGTATCCAACGCGCTCGCCGCGTCCAGCGACAGCACCGTCGTGCGGGAGACAGAAACGCCGTTTCGAGTCCCGGTAGGATGCTGACTACCGAGTGACAACCGATTTCAAAGCCACTACTTCACCACGAAGCCTTGTTCGCCAACGCAGCCGCCTTCTTCATCCGCGACATCCTCTTCATCCGCGGCGTCCTCGTCCGCGACGGATCGGTACTCTGACGGCGTCGCCACCGCCACCCAGCCGCTGTCATCTTGATCACCATACCTTCCGCTCCATGTCCACCGACGACCTCATGTTCCCCTCCATCGTACCCACCTGCGCCGCCTTGGCCTTCCTTTCGGTACTCTGACGGCACAGCCACTTCCATCCAGTCGTCTCCGCTGCCCTCGTCCTCCGCTCCCCCTTCTCCGTCCCGCCCGTTCCGCCACCGGACCACCATGTTGTCCACGTCCTTGCGCCGCACCGGCTTGCCCGATGCCTCCCTCAGGTACGCCACCACGTCCTTCACGGCCGCGCCCTCCTCCCACATGCGCCTGGTCTGACGCCGCACCTCCGCGTCCGTCACCTTGCGCACCTCCGCGTACGAGAAGTACACGTCGCGCCCCACCTCGTGGTTGCGCATGGCCGAGTGCGACTTGACGCACACCCTGTACACGTCCCGGCCGCCCTCAGGCACGAGCATCAGCAGCGCGTTGAGCCTCGCGCGGCACGACGTCGAGCGGAGGACGTGATGGCGCTTACCGCTGCCCCGCGACGCGCCCGGGCGCCACCCGTGCGTGCAAATGAACGTCTTGGAGTAGAAGCCCAGCGCTTCGTCCAGGAGCCGAGCGCGCCGACCCGACTGCTGCGCCTGCCGCTCGCGCGCGCGGTTCCGGCCCGCCACCGAGTTGGTCGTGCGCACGCGGTAGAGCTGGTGCGTCTCGCGCTGATACCTGCGCGGGACGCGGGCGTACACTTAGCAACAGCAACAACGACAGCAACAGCACAAACACGCTCCTCTCGTATACTTAGTTATCAAGACGCACCGCTTGAAGGCGCGCATGAACGCGTCCCAGGACAAGAACTCGCCGCTGAACGGGCGCATCTCCACCTCGGTCTGCTGCGAGCCGCCGGCATGGCCGTCCACCGCCGGCGGGAGCGGTGGCGACGGCGAGCGCGGCGGCGGGGGAAACAACGCCATTCTTGGGGGGTTGCCGTCCTTTCTCGCCCAAATTCGTTAATTATTGGTCGTTATTTCATATGTTTTTTGCCCTAACATATGTAGTTTTCCATATTTCACATTTACTGTTACTGATTTAGTCCAAATAAAACACAATTATTAGACATTTGGTCGAAATTCAACCTTCGATAAAGGCCAACATGAACATGGAAGTCACGTCTTCCGCCGACGGCGCCGCGCCCACCGCCGCCGCGGCGCCCTGCCCAGACCCGGTCCCGGCGGTGGCCGTGCGCTTCTCGGCGTCCAAGGTGGCGCTCGCGGTGGGGCTGCACGAGTTCGGCGACGTGACGGACGAGGCGGCAGAGCTGCTGTACCAGGACCGGCCGGCGCTGCTGGAGCGCGACGCGCGCGCGCTGGGCCTGCGCGTCGTCTCCCGCGACGACGAGCTGCGCGAGATCGTGGACCGCAGCGGCGCCGAGGCTGCGTGCGAGCTGCGGGCCGCGCTCAAGTGGACGCGCGAGCGCGACAAGCCGGCTCGGGTCGGGACAGCGCACGCGCTCGCCGCCGGCGTGGACGCGGTGCTGGCGGACGCGGCCAGGAGCCGGAGACTGGCGCCGGAGGAGGCCGCCGAGGCCGCCGCGCTCGTCCGGGAGAAAATTCGTCAGAGCGTGGGCAACCGCAACGAGGCGCTCGCCATTCGGGTGAGTCGTGGGAGGCGGAGCATTCAGCGGACGAGTCGGTAGAGCGAGCGAGCTGACGGGAGTCATGTCGTGGATGGTCGTAGGAGTACGAGAAGCGGATGGGGTGCCAGGTGCGGCTCACGAACGAGAACATGTACGTATTAACGTATCCCCCGCCCGATCCCAAAGACTCAAAAGGACGACCAGCGGCGCCAGCAGAAGCAGCAGCAGACACGTCGCTCCCGCCGTCGCTCTCAAAGTTGACAACGGCCGACTACGCCCGGTTGGATGCGATGGCGAAGGGCACGACGCTCGGGAACTGCCGGAGGCCTCGGCGCACTCGTGGTCACCGCGACGGCGACGATGAGAGCGACAAAAGTAGCGACGATCGACCCAGCGGACTGTTCAGCATCTGCGGCATGGTGGACGGGGTCGCGGACGCGCTGGCCATCGCCGAGGACGGAAGTGACGAGTGGACGCTCACGCCCGTCGTCGTGGAGGTCAAGAACCGCCTGCGAGCGCTGCGGGACCCACCGCCGCTCCACGATGTGGTGCAGATGGCCGTCTACATGAAGATGCTGGGGGTGACCGACGGCGATTTGGTGCAGTGCCTGAACAGTGGCAACAGCGCTGGCGACGACACGCCACCGGCAATCGCGATCTCGCGCGTGTCCATGAGCTCCCCGCCTCTGAACGGCGAGGTCCTGGCCGTAGCCGATGGAGGTCAGCGCGGGAGCACGGCAGACCAGTCGCTTTGGACGCGCGTGGTCCTCCCGCGGCTCTACGCGCTCGCGAGCGCCATCGACGAGATCCGGCGCCACGACCTCCAGCGCCTCGCGTTCCTGAACGGCATGCGCGCCGAGCGGCTCGCCATTCTGCGCCGCCACTGCGACCACCTGTGACACAGGTCACCAAAGGAAACGCTCGCGAATGCAACGCTCGGTATTCACGTGATCGCATTGCGGCACAGCAAGCCTACATTACGCAGCACTGTGCTCCTGTCTGGGCCTTTGCCTTTTCCCTGGCCTCCAGCGCGCGGTCCTCGGCCTCGATCGCGTCCGCCATGGCCGTCCGCGGCTCCGAGGCGTCCCCTGCGCCGCTGCTGTCGCCCGCGTTGCATGGGATGGTGGCGCGCACGACCTGATCGCAGAAAGACAACTCGAACTCGGACACGCGGATGCCCGCGGCCGCCGCTGACACACGGTACACGGCCTTGAGCACCTGGTCGCCGCTCTGCGCCGAGACGAGGAAGCCCCCGCGCAGCCCGTGCCGCCTGACGAACTCATCGTGCCGCGCCTTGGTCACGACGCGCTGCGCGATCAGGTCGATCTTGTTCCCCACGAGGTAAATGTGTTCCTGCTGCGACGGCGGGCGGTCTTGACTCCCGTCCCGCCCGCCCATGGATTGGCGCGCCACGGCCGGCCAGTCCTCGGCGTCGCTGAAGGACTGCGCGTCCGTCACGTCGTAGCAGACCAGCGCCGCGTGCGCGCCGAACAAGTACTTGAGCATCATCTTACTGCCGATAGTCTGGCCGCCGATGTCCCACACCTGGAGCACGACGCGCTGGTCTCGCGGGAAGGCGAGCGTCTTCTCGAAGAAGTCGAGCCCCGCGGTCTGCTTGTACACGCGCGTGAAGCCGTCAGCCACGAAGCGCGCGATCAGACTGGACTTGCCCACGGACCCGTTGCCCAGCAGCACGAGTTTTATGCACGCATCTCCGCGGTGGGTCGTCATCGCGATCTCCAAGGCCGTCTGTCCGTGGAATGCTGGTGGGGAACGTGTAGTGACGATGGGTTTATGCGGTCGGGAGCTGGTGCTAGCGTGAGGGTGAATGGAGGTGCGCATATTTTGGTTATTCCTGGTCGGCTGCTAACAATAGATGGCATCGTAGGCGGCACGCCTCGTCACTGCTAGCTGTGCAAACATCCTCTTCAAATCGAGAGACACCACGTCACCCCTGAATCATCGGATCGTGGTGTACGCATCTGGTCGCTCGCATCGCTCCGCCGCCTTCCCCAAAACAAGCGCTTGCCGCCCTTCGCTATCTCCGCTCGTCTTCGCCGCCTTCTTCTTCGCGTCACTCCGTCTACATCGGTCAAGCGAGGGAACCCCAACACGAGCACAGCCCGCAGCGCGCGCCGTCGCTACTTCGCAGAGAACGAACTGGTTCGTTCCCGACTTCGTCGTGCCCACCTCTCTGCGTCGCTTGGGTCAAACCGTCTCCGCAGATGGAAGTCCTCCTCGCCTTCCAAGACCAATTGTCCGAGATCTGAGACTGGGATCGCTGAGCTTAGCTCATACTGCCCCGGTGGCGTCAGACTTCGGTGCAAATACGCGCTTCTTCTGCACGGTCAGCACACACATAGTCGAGGTCAGCAAGCGACCTTAGCGCTTCCCACACAAAGGATCGTCGAAGCCACCTACTTTGTCTGCCTTGGCGCCGCCGCCACCGTTGGGCTTCGCACTTTGGGCGCCAACCGCACGTGACTCGCGACGGAGACGCGCAGTCGTCTTGCTGTTGTCTGCCGACTTCCCGTTAGACTCGATTGATCCGGCAGTAGGCTCTGCAGCTTTGTTTTCCTTCCGCCCGCGTCCGCGAGCGCCGCCACCGCTCGCACCCGCGCCCTTTTGGCCCCGAGCTTGAGTCGACTTGTCACTTGGACCCGCTTCGCCAGTCGTATGAGCACGAGTTGCAGTTGTTGCCATGCCGCTGGCGCCAGCGCCCGCTGAAGAACGGCTACTCGGATCCTTTGGCGCCATAATCCGCACCTTGCCAGGCTCGATGGAAGCCTCGCTCTTGCTCGGTGCCTCCTTCTTGTTGGACGCACTCTTACCCCCACGAGGCTTCCGCGACTTGGCCGAATCTGGTCGAGCATTCAACAGTCATGAGACTGGGTTAGTATCTCACGGGAGATGCACAACCTCTTCTAGTCGTACCTTGCCCGCCTGCGGACGACGCGTTCGCGTCAGCCTTCTTCTGGCGCTCCTTCTTCGACTTGTCCTTGCTCGCCACACCTTTCTGCGTCCGTACAGAAGAAGATACTTTCAGTGTCTCGCGCGCATCAAAGCTGCCTCGACATCCACCACGAACCTCCTTCTTGCGAGTCCCTTGGCGACGACTGGCGGAGTTCTTGTCCCCTTTACCCAACTTCCCCTGTGGCGATCCCATTGTCGTAACGACGCGTTAGTGAGACGGGAGCGCAGCACCACATGAACCAGTCGGGGGGGGGGGAAGGCGCGCACCTTGCTCTTGTCGCGCGTCTTGCGCTCGTTCAAATACTTGACCAGCGCGGCCACAGGCTTCTCGGCCTGCTCGCTCTCGGTCGAGTCGGCGACGACGTCCGCGCTCGGCATTTTCTGTCCGTGGCCACCAGGATAAGTCAAAGTTCCACCTACATCGACTGGCTGAGCCAACCGACGAGCCTCTCACCTCTCGGGGCCGGTTCAGATCCTCCAGGAATGCCAGAAACTCGGGGTCGCGGTCTATCGTGCCGGCCTTGGCGTCCTTTCGCAGCTTCTCGCGCGGGATCTTTTGATACGGCGCGAACGCCACGTCCAGCACCAGTTGCTGCTGCTGCTGCTCCGCTGGTGGTGGCGCCGGCGTTTGGTCTGTAAGGATGCATGCATGGCACTCAGTGAGGCGCGAAACCTTAGCGACAGCTACGATGGCACCGCACCTTTTCCAGCGGCGCTCGGCGGCCACGTCTGGCCGTTCACCGTCGCAATCAGCGTATTAGCCAGCTCCAGACTCTTCTTCATATCCAGGTACACGCGCGCAGGCGTCGGCGCGCGGTTCTTCCCGTGCGCCTTGCCCTGCACAAACCGCCACACGAGTTCTCGGGCCACGCCAAAGGTCTCCAGCACAGCGCACACCTCCTCCTCCGTGACCGCGTGCGGGATGTTGCGTACGAGCACCTTCTTCTGCACCGCGGGGCCTCCGTTGCCGCTCCCCTTCTTGCCACGCGGCGCGCGAGGCTTGGCCGTCGACGCGCGCGACCCGCCGCCACGCCGCTTGCTGCTGCCCCCTGCGCTCGCCTTGTCCCGCTTCACGTTCTTGCCGTCGGCCGCGCGCACTCCGCCACGACGATTGCTCTCTCGATCAGGAGCAGTCGGCGTCTGAGCGGAGTCCCTGCCACCGACAGTCGCGCCGCTAGATGGAGCGCCAGCGCCTTGGCGACGCTCGCGGCCTCGGCCGCGCCCCCTTCCTCCGCCTCCTCCTCCGGCGCGGCGACCGCTCTGCGACGGGCCCTGCGGAGGCTTCGGCGCGGGGGGCGCAGACGACGCAGGCGGCGCCATTGCTTATTCCTTTCCTCTCGCACAACTCCGGGTGTCGAAATAGATGGAGAAACGATAGTGGAAGCAAACCCAGGCGCCTCTCGCGCGTTGGGAGAAAGATTCACTAGCTATGACGTATTCTGGAAATCGGCAAAGACCTTATTTTGACACTCTTAATTTGAATACAAAATAAGACATGAAAAGAGTTCCAAAACGGAGTTTGTACGACAAAACAAGGTACTATTCGATCCCAGAGTTCAAGAAAAAGGTACCGACCCGCCCACCGCCTCTTCGCAACTTCATCACTTCACTCGCCATCTATCGACGGATGGGGGCGCCCGACGCGAAAGCGCGCGATCGCCGCAAGTCGGCAGCCGCGTCCTCCTCCTCCCCCTCCTCTTCATCCTCGCGGTCCCGACTCACCTGCTGGTTCCTCCTGCTCGTCTCCGTCTCCGCCGTGAGCTGCTGCGTCCTGGTCATCCGCACCACCGCGCTCTTGCCGCCGCGAGGGGATCGTCATCCACGACAACAGGAGGAAGGAGTGCGCTCGCCCCTCGTGAACTTGACGAGCGCACTGAGCGAATGGGCGCCGGCGGAACAAGATCTCAGCCACGACAGTGAGCCACCAGCTGCAGCAGGGCCGCGGGATGGCATTCCGCGCATCATCCACCAGTCGTGGAAGTCGCGCGACCGGATCCCGAGCCGCTTCGCGCCGTGGATGCGCAGCTGGATCAAGCTCCACCCCGGGTGGACGTACGTCTTCTGGACGGACGTCGACAACCTCGCTATCTTCGAGCGGCGGTATCCGCAGTTCTTGTCCGTCGCGCGGGCCGTGAGCAAGATCAGCCTGGCCGACATGGCGCGTTACGCGCTGCTTCACAGCGTCGGCGGGCTGTATGTGGACGTGGACTTCGAGTGCACGCGGCCGTTAGATACGCTCCACAACACACATAAGCTGTTCCTCGGGTCCGAACCGCTCGCGCACGCAGTTCTGCTCGAGAAGTCGACCACGCCGGCGCTCTGCAACGCCATCATGGCGTCCACTCCGGGCCATCCCTTCTGGCTGAGCGTCCTGGACAACATCAAGGAGAAATTCAAACGCCGTGGTCAGAGAGGTGCAAACGCGTTCGATGCAGTGGGGCTCACTGGGCCGCGCGTCGTCAAGCAGACGTACTTCGAGAACGCGAGCTACGTGGCGGACCAGACGCTGGCGGTGCTGGCGCCCGAGTTCTTCTACCCGGAGGTCGCGTACTGGAACTTGGGCGAGATGGAGAAGGCGTGCAAGCGCAGCCAGAGGCTTGGAGGCGGTACGAGCGAGCTCAAGGCGGCGGCGGCCCAGGCTTGTGCGTGGCTGAGCGCGTTCCCGAACGGCGAATTCACGTCGAACACTCACGCAACTCACCACTGGCAGTGCACGTGGTGCCGCGGGGAGCGGTCGCCCGAGTACTTGACGCTGGACGCGATTCTCCAGCCCGAGCTGTCGTCATCCGCGTTAGTTGCACGCGTCGCCCGTCCCGTGATCTCGGAGGACACGGTCGAGCTGCTGGAGACGACTTGATCGTTCTCACGTCGATTCGCAGCGCGAGCTGTTCGACCACACACAGAACGCATCAGACAGCGGAGGAGGGTGGATGGGAACTTGCTACGGGCATGCTCATGTCGGCGGGTCGGCGCGCCTTGGATCCCCTTCCACGGGGAAGCGTCCCCTTCCCCCTGCTCCCTCGGCTGGCAGTCCTCAGATGACAAATAGCTCTGGAGCAGAGCCTTCGTGGGCGCGGGCCAAAGCTCAGGAACAATCGACCGCTTGGAGTTTGTTCTGGAAGGGGCAAGAAAGCGGATCCGCCACGGTAGTGAGTGAAATTGACTTGCTTTCGGTTGAGAGAGCGGGTTAGCTGACGGATAAGCGCCGTACATGCTAGCCATAGGCACTTCGCCGTCCGCAGCCACACCCTGCTCGCATCATCGCAGCGCAAACGAACGAACAAATGCCACGTTAGTTTCAACACCGAGCATGCGCTCACGACCTTCTCCGACTCACCTCCAACGCATCGCTGGAACGGTGGAGGTCACGCGGGAAGCTCAAGGTGTTGATGAGCCTCACCACTTCGGTCGGCACACGCTCGCACCCGGTCCTCGGTCGACAGCGCCTCCAGGATGCAAGCGGGCAGTCCAACCTGCGTCGAATTCGCCAACTAGCAAGTCAGCATGCGCGCAGAGAGCAGCAAGAGGCCAGCATTGTCGTTTACCCGTCGCACACCAGACGGCCAGGCGCTATCGCGCGCGTCCGCTTCTCGCGCGCCGTGGCTGCGCGCGCGCTTATCAAACTCAAGAGTGAGCGCCTCGCCTCCCGGACAGAAGCGAATCGTTCCTTGCTTCTTCTCGGCCTTCCCGACTTGAAGCATCTCATCACCTCACCCATTTCGAGGTTCCATTTTTCGTACAGTGTAGTCGTTTTGATGACTGCGCATCGGGAGAAACCCTTCGCTCGGCATATAACCATGATCTGCCGCCACTCTCTACCGGCATCTCTACCGCCAGCCACTCGGGTTGGTGACGCCACGCCGCCGCATCTTCCGGCGAATTTTCGTGCTCGGCACGGAAACACGAGAGTCGGCTATTGATGTTGAGACGCCGTTGTACTGTCCACACTGTTGACGCCGATGCACCGGCTCACCAAGGAGCGTTTCCTGGTGAATCCACTTGGACATCCGTCACTCATCAATCGCAGGGTCATCTTTCCGCGGAAAATGCGAAGGCAACCAAGTGCAAAGATACTGTGTTGGTCCACCAGCACAAACCATTACGACAGATTCGTTTGTCAGCATACTCTCAGACATTTACTGTAACACCATCATTATCGACTCACATTCAACTGCATCGACAATCAACCCTCCACTTTCCACAACCTTTAAAGATACCGTAATGGTCCACTAGCACAAACCATTATAGTAGATACGTTGCAACCACTTGCGATTTTTCCATGCTCACTTACAGTGCGCGCCAATAAAACGTGAAAATGGCAGTTCGACTACCTATTTTATCCAATAAGACGCCTCAGAAAATAAACAAAGCCTCGATTTATAGCCAATCGTAAGATCTATCGATTAATCAGTTTTCAGCGAAAAAAACGCATTTTTGGCGGTGAACCAGCTAAAATGGTGATTTTGGGCGTACCAGTAATATATAGAAATATATAAAGCCGACGGGAAAATTTGAGCCACTCATTTGCAACACCGTTTAAACCTCTGGAAATAGGATTTTTATGCTCGCCGTATTTTGCATGCCCTATTCAGTCATTTGCA
>JAADYG010000357.1:0-31719 GCA_023338115.1 Phytopythium boreale
AGTGTTGCTATCTCGTCGTATTCGAGTCTGGCGCAGACTTCGGTGGGCATCATCCTGTTCATCCTGGTCGAGCTCGCCATGTTCCCCGAGAGCGCGACGAGTTTGCTGCGCAAGAACATCCAGGAGACGCTCAAGCTGCAGCAGGAGGCGTTCGAGATCCTGTTCGGTCATCACCTGTCTAGCTCAGACACGATGAACGAAGAGACGGTCGAGAAACTGCGCGACATTCTCCAGGTTCAGGTGCCTGCACTGCTGGTGGAGCAGAAGACGCTGCTGAAAGAGGCGAGCTCGGAGCCGCTGCTGTGGAAGCCGGCATTTTCAATGCACAAGTACCAGTCCGTACTTGAGAACTCGCATCGGCTCCTGAACAACAACAACTTGCTGTACAAGTTGGTGCGATGGTACAACTACCGCGTCGAGCAGAACAGCGCGCTCAAGGACGCGATGGACATTCGCGACAGCGACTCGGACGCCAACTGCGCTACTCCTGGTGGCGGCATGTCGACGCACGCCAAGTGGCAGCTTGCAAGCCACAAGTTCTTGTCCGCAACCGCCGACACGTTCCGTACGTTGCAGACGCTGTTCAGCGACGGGTTCCTGTACTCGGATCCGGACCAGACCGCCATCTTCATGCAGATGAAGGAGGCTTTCCGCATGGCCGACAAGGACTGCAGCGGTGAGATTGACGCGGACGAGGTCGCGGTCATGTTGGAGACGATCTTTGCGCAGTCTGGCGCCGTGAAGGAGGAGGAGATCCAGAAGTACGTGGCCGAGTTCATGGAGATCGTCGACAAGGACGAGAGCGGCAAGGTGTCGTTCGACGAGTTCATGGAGGCGCTGGACAACGGGCTGAAGCTAGAAGTCGAGGTGTACCATCGTCGCAAGCCCAAGGCTCCCGTGTTCGGTCGCCAAGGCTCTGTCATGGGTCGTGGGTCCTTCGGCGGTCCGTTGCCGAGCATTCACGAGGAAGGCCGCAACACTCGCAGTCGCACAAGCTACAGTGCGACGTCATCGAACACCGCCATCGCGACCATGGAGCTGCCGTTCACCATCTCGACGAACGTGACGCCCCGCAACTCGCTGGACGTGCACGTTCCGGAGGTCGTGAAACGCTCCAAGTCGATGCTGCGCAAGGCGTCGACCGTCATGCTGTCGCCCATGCGCCGCGAGCACGACGTGCTCAACGTGGAGGACTTCACCATCGCCGACATCGCCGAGCAGATGAAGTCGGCGTACGTCGAGTGGCTGATGGAGAACCACCGGTACGAGAAGGTCATGATGGAGGAGCTGCTGCTGCTCAACTGCCTCGTCAGCGGCGCCGAGGGCATCGCGCGCAACCTCACGGCCATGGAGGAGATCGTCGTCTCCACCTAAGGTGCTCGAACGCGCCTGCATCTCGTTCCATGTTGCATCCTTTGTACGTGGCGTGGCCAATGCGTTTTCTATCCACGGAGGCGCCGCCGAACGCAGGCGGTGTCACCAGAACTACAGTCTATCCTCTGTTTTTCGCGATAGTAGTACAAATACATTCTCGAAAGTTATATACACAATAGGTCTTATACAAGTTATAAAATGCTGAACTATTATATGGCATATAGATTGACACAAGTTATATATTTGTACTAGACGCGAAAAACAGAGGATAGACTGTACAACACTAGCCAATAATACACAACACCTTGCACGTCTTCATTCACCATCCGATGGATCTGATTGATCCGACGGAGTCTGTGTTGCGACCAGGAAGGTGTACACCCATCCATTGCATCTCGAGTGTTTCGTTGGGCACAGTGGCAGCGGCCATCTTGAAGTACACTTCGCGCCACAATTGCTCGGCCACCCAGTCTTTTGCTTATATCTCGGTCATTTTTACGAGTTGAGCGATGCTGTTTAGATATGAGGAGCGCAGTAAAATATGGAACAGCCGTGATAGGCTAAAAAGGTGGGAACCGCATTTTACGGGGGGTCTCCTATATAAGCAACGATTTTGACACGGTGACAAAATTGCTCGGCCACTCCACCCCATACAAATCCTTATATTAAAAGAATGATGATCAGTAGTGAGTTTTTCCTCCTTTGCGCTCAACAACCTCGAGGCACCGGGTTGGCATCGAGCGGACTAACGTTCTCAACGTGTCCATGCTCAAGCCGTCCCATGCGCCGCGGATCGCCTGCTCTAGCTCGCCTACAGTGTTATATTGATGCCCATTGGCGTACACTACACCAGCTAGGATCGACCAGACGTTTTCAATAGGGTTTAAATCTGGCGACCGCGCCGGCCACTCCATGACCCGCACGTGCTCACCTTCGAAGTACTCCTTGGTCTCGCTCTCGAGAAACTCTGTCGTCTCTCTGGAGGCGTGGATCGGCGCGTTGTCCTGCTGGTAGAGGTAGTCGACTCCGTGGTGTCGGTGCGCGAACGGGAGTAGGTACTCCGAAACAGTGTAGATGTAGTCGGACGAGCACTGCTTCCCTCGAAGAACAGCAAGAGCCGACAACCCTTTGGCACTAAACGCGCCCCACACCATCACGGACCCTCCGCCGTTCTGTCGGCGCACGTATTCGCGCGGCGGGCGGCGCAGGTCCCTTCAGTAGTGCTTGAATCCGTCGGGTCCGTCCAGGTTAAACTTTTTTTCGTCTAAAAAATAGTCTCGTCCCAAACGGACGGCTCCATCAGGTAGCGCTCTGCCCACGCCACACGTGCCGCCTTGTGCGCGTCCGTCAGGCTGAGGGTGCGGTCCATTTTCGCGTAGACTAGCCAGTCTACGCGAGAAAGGATCCGCTGCACCGTGCGGAGGGAGCATTGGAGGTTGAGATCGGCCTTGAGCTGCTTGTCGGTGCGTTCGCCCCCGCTCGCAGCACGCACGAGCCGGCGTGTGAGGCGCGTGGAGAGGACCGACTTGCGCCCCCTCTTCTTGGCCACACGGGCGCGCTGCAGAGTCTTGATGGCGCGGCTCACGCAGTTGCGAGAGCGGCGGACGGTCTTGGAGATCTTGCGGATGCTGGTGCCAACCTCATGGAGGCCGCTGATGCGGCCTCGTTCCCATTCGGTCAGCGCGGTCCACGTGCCCATTGAGAAATATCGAGCTGAGCGCAGTTCTCCCCAAAAAACTGGATCTTTATCATCATTCTTTTAATATAAGGATTTGTATGGGGTGGAGTGGCCGAGCAATTTTGTCACCGTGTCAAAATCGTTGCTTGTATAGGAGACCCCCCGTAAAATGCGGTTCTCACCTTTTTAGCCTATCACGGCTGTTCCATATTTTACTGCGCTCCTCATATCTAAACAGCATCGCTCAACTCGTAAAAATGACCGAGATATAAGCAAAAGACTGGGTGGCCGAACAATTGTGGCGCGAAGTGTACTGCCTTTAACGTGCAGTACAGTACACCGTAGAGCAATCTATGCGCGAGACATCACCAGAGGCCATCCGCGCGTGGAAACACTTTCTTGATGAAATTCATCGGGCGCGATACGTTCAAGAGCCCATGCGGTCCATTGCCCTCGCAGATCGCGGACCACTTCACGCCTCGCCGCGGTTCATAGCTTTCCATAAATTTACAGTGCACTGCATGCAATATCCGATATTAGCATGAGCTTCCCTGTCGGGCGGCTTCCCTGGATGCTTGCTTGCACATGATCGATTTGACCAGGTCAAGTCGACCGACCGCCTTCGCATGTTGATTGATGCGCACATCTTGTGAACGGAGCTGCTCGACTTTTAACCAATCATCACGATTTTAAGGATGAATATCCGTAGTATTGACCAATGAAAGATTCTAAATTGGGTTAGCTGTTTGCGGGAACATGCCGCTGGTTGGATGAGCCAGCCAAAAACCAAGACCGCGACGATTTCCCGCCGTCCAACTTGTTGGCCATGAGGTGGGCATAATCCACGTGCGTCACTCTGTTCTGGAGACCGCGGCCAAAGACTGGCCGGCCTTTGAAGGTGAAGGGTTCTCTCCTGGGGGTCTCATTGAGGACGTCAAAGGCTGAGGAGACTTCTCCGATCCAGAGGTCCGGGGGGCCACCACCACGTCAGTCTCGGCACCATCTCTTGCGATTTGTACGCAGTTTTGTATTATCAGCCCCACTGTATACAGTGTAGTACTATACTAGGCGAGCGGCTTGGTCTCACCTCCGCCGGCTCCCATTTCCCGATTTCCCTCGCGTCCAGCCAGCAAACACAAGCGGAGCCGAAGAAGTCGACGACCATGGTGGCCTGGGCGGACCGGTTCGACCTGGAGAAGCAGGTCGTGTTCTACATGTCGTACCACGACAACCAGATCAACAAGTACCTCCACTTCTTGTGCATCTGGCCGATCATCATCACGGGCCAAATCATGTTCGCGTCGCTCGAGCCGCTCATGGAGCAGCCCGCGTTCCTCGCGTCGCTGCCCTTCAGCCAGTACCTGGTCATCAACGCGAGCTGCATTGTGGCCGCCATTTACATGGCCTGGTACATGCTCCTCGACATCATGTAAGTCGGTTGCGTTACTCGATGGTGTTGAGCGTGTTGAATTGACATATGATCCGATGGTGTGATGCGAATGTAGGGCCGGCACGCTGGGCGCGGTTCTCATGTTCCTGGTCTACGTGTTCGCCAACTACTTCGTGCAAACGGCGCCCGAGACCTTTGGCCTGCCGGCGTGGCAAATCGCGCTGGCGATCCACATCCCGTCGTATATCGTGCAGTTCATCGGCCACGGCGTGTTCGAGCGCCGCAAGCCCGCGCTCTTCGACAGCCTGGACCAGGCGTTTATCACCGCGCCCCTGTTCGTGCTGCTGGAGATCCTGTTCCCGCTCGGCTACCGCCCGGAGCTGTACAAGCGCATCAGGACGCAGGTCAAGATCAACGTCGCCGCCTACCACAAGCTCGGCAAGACGCTCTAAGGTGGCGCGGAGAGCTTCGGTTGTGCCCGATCGGCTCGCATGCGTGTTGTTCAACCAGTTGGAGCCCAGACCTTTATAATCCACAATGACATGTATGCTTTGTCTACCTCATCGTTGGGCGAGTTGGCCTAGAGCGATCGTGTGCGAGCTCAGGGAACACAATCGCCTGGTACAGCTCCCGCACTCACGTACGAGTGGCGTTCCCAAACGGTCGACGAAATGTTCTGACAGCCTGCTCGGTTCGATGCATCAAACCGACATGGACATGGGAGCAGAGCAGGCAAGGCTTCAAGTTGATGCCTTCAACTGACAGATCGACGATGACGCGCCGAAGGTTGGACGGCTCGCATCGACAGACTCCCCGAGTCGGGAGGCCTGACTCCCACGGCAAGAAAAGGGTCTTCCAGACGCGGACAGTGGCTTCTCGCCGTGCAGTACAGTACTGTAATCGTCGTGGGCTTTGTACCTCAAAATCCAGGCGCATGCGCTCTTCATTCGGACTGATCATCGGCGGGACGGACTGAACAGTAATGCACAGCAACCTGTTACTGTAGCTCGGCAGCTTCTCACGCTCGTTGGCAGGAAACCTCAAGCCGAGACCACCAGCACTGTTGTGCATTTCACAACCCAAGCGGGATGATTAGTCCGTGAGTCGCGGCGCCGCCGCTGGAGCCTACAGTAATACTGTAACAGCTTCTCCCTCCATTTCGGATGTCCATCATCGATCTTGAAGTCGCGTCCAACGTCGAAGCGCCCGTGCGACGTGTCTTTGTGACTTTTAACCAGTGAGAACACGGGCGATTACGGAATGTCCACATTATTGACCAATCCGATCGCTGAAACGCCCTCGATTGCGCTTGGTGAGCAGCCACTTTGAACCTGCCTGGATGAAGCGAAGGACCGCACACCAACATGCTGCGGTCTCTTGTCGAATGGGCATGATCTGCGGGCGTCACACCGTTCCGGTGTGCGTTTGTCTTTGCAGCCGACCAGTCCATGGCCTTCGCCACTGCGTCGCTCGCCTCCTGCGCTCAGTACGAGCCCCACACGAGCAGCCACGACGCGGCTGACAAGAGGCCTCGCCATTGCTCATTTCCCGATTTCCCTCGCGTCCAGCAACACTAATAACAGCAACAGCACGCGACGACCATGGTGGCCTGGGCGGACCGGTTCGACCTGGAGAAGCAGGTGGTCTTCTACATGTCGTACCACGACAACGACATGAACAAGTACATCCACTTCATGTGCATCTGGCCCATCTTCGTCACGGCGCTCATCATGTTCGCGTCGCTCGAGCCGCTGGCCGACCAGCCCAAGTTCCTCGCCGCGCTTCCCCTCGGCCAGTACGTGCTGCTCAACCCGAGCTGCGTGCTCGCCGGCGTCTACATGGCCTGGTACATGCTCCTCGACATCATGTAAGTCGGTATTCGTATCACTTCTAGTGTCTTGAGTATCAAACCCTCTGACCCGATGCTACATGACACGAATGCAGGGCCGGCACGTTGGGCGCGGCGCTCGTGTTCCTGTGCTACCTGTTCGCCAACTACTTCGTGCAGGCTGCGCCCGAGAGCTTCGGGCTGCCGGCGTGGCAGATCGCGCTCACTCTTCACTGCATTGCGTGGACGCTTCAATTCATCGGCCACGGCTACTTTGAGCGCCGCAAGCCCGCGCTCTTCGACAGCCTGGACCAGGCACTGGTCACGGCGCCCATGTTCGTGCTACTGGAGGCGCTCTTCCCGCTGGGCTACCGCCCGGAGCTGTACAAGCGCGTCATGACGCAGGTCAAGATCAACGTCAAGGCCTTCCAGGCGACGGGCAAGACGCTCTAAGCGACTGTGAAGATGTCCCGCAGGCTCCGACTGCTCCCAATTGGGTTGCGTACATGTTTTCTCCAGTGGGCAGTCGCAATGACAATTACTTTAAGCAATGCAGCATGGAGTTAATCCCCTTGCTCATGTTTGTTAATGCTCTGTCCCTTCACGCTAATGCAATAGAACGACGAGCACACACTCGCAGTAGCAGCATCACGAGCACAGGGAGAGCGTTGCTTCCCTTGTGCCGATGCTTCAGATAATAAAGCGGCAGACGGCCGACACTTAGAGCGTCTTGGCGGCGCGGAAGGCCTTGACATTGAGCTTGGCCTGCTTGCTCACGCGCTCGTACAGCTGCGAGCGGTAGCCGAGCGGGAACAGGATCTCCAGCAGCACGAACATGGGGGCGGTGATCAGCGCCTGGTCCAGGCTGTCGAACAGCGCGGGCTTGCGGCGCTCAAACACACCGTGGCCGATGAACTGTTGTGTGTTATGCGCGTTAGTATCATGACGGAGACGGTGACAGTTAGCCTGAAGGCAACGACGTACCTGGAGGATCCAAGCGGTGGCGTGGATGCCGAGCGCGAGGTGGAGGCTCGGGATGTCGGTGAGCTCCGCGGCGTGCTCCACAAAGTAGTTGCCGAAGATGTACGCCGCGAAGACGATGGCCGCGCCCAAAGATCCGGCGCTGCGGTGGTTAGTAGAGCAGAGTAGCGTGAGTCAACGCCCTTGATCGGTTGCAATGGTATGAACATCGAGGCACGTACATGGCGTCGAGCGCGATGTACCAGGCCATGTAGAGCGCGGCCATGACGACCGAGTAGTTAAGCACCATGTACTCGCCGTAGGGCAGCGCCTTGAGGAAGGCCGGCTGCTCCGCGAAGGCCTCCGTGTGCGCGAGGATCATGATGCCCGAGATGAAGATGGGCCAGATGCACAGCAGGTGGATGGCCTGGTTCACCTTGTTGTCGTGGTACGACAGGTAGAAGGTCATCTGCTTCTCCAGGTTGAAGCGGTCCGAGATGAAGCCCATGGTCGTTGCGTCGGAGTCGGTGGGCGAGTGGCGGATGCGACGGATGCGGACGCGGCGGCGAATCGAGAACTGGCGGCGAGCAGCAAGCGGTTTAACGCCGAGATGAGCGCGGTGCGACGTCGGACTTGGGGACGTAGCTCTTCGGACAAATCGTGGTGATGCGATATTTTGACGAATCAAGAAAGAGAAAGCAAAATTGAGAGCTATAATTGGTAGAAACATGACGTAGAGATTACGCGGGTTTGACCGGAAACTTGAAAAACGAGCGTTGAGGCGAAATTATTGGCTGAAAAGGAGGTTTACACGCAATCATGGGCTCATCTCAAACTTGAAGAACCGGTACACGTTGACAGGTTACGCATCATAACCTTCGCTTTTTTTGCGGGCATGAAGAAAGACTCGACGGAGAGTTGGAGGCGCCAAGTTGAATAGAATCCACGAAAAGAGACCCTCGTTGCGTGTGCTCTTCTCCTTTTGAGAGGCTGGAGTTTTTAGAGGTGCATCGAGTGAAATGTTACGTGTACAAGCTCACCGTGACCCGGTTACATTCCAACCGAAAACGGGTCACAATCCGGGCTTCAACCCGACCCAAACTCACAGCCTGTACAAACCTATACATCAAATGATACATTTTGATGTTATAATGCAGGTAATTATATACCGCAGTATTAGCGTGGCATCTTCGCCGGCCAACCGGTTCACTGCTAAGTTATCGGAATGGGCATCTCCACGGACGAGGAGGACGCGCTCGCGCGCATCCTGGCGCGCGTGAACCGCTCGGCGCTGGAAAAGCAGTGCGCCGCTGCGTTCAACGCCGAGGTACGCGACGCTCATCTGAGTCTGCAGCAGGCGCGGGAGGCGGTGCGGGCGCTGCGCGAGCTCGAGAGCGCTGCGCGGTACCTGCGCGACCAGCGGCGCGTCGACGGCGTCGCGTCCATCACGAGCGGCGCGCTGTTGAGCACGTGCAAACAGGTCGTCGCGTTCAACTCGCAAGTCGCCGAGGCGTTAGACCGAGCGGTCGGTGGATCGAAAGCGTTCGGTTTATATGCTGTGGTGAGTGTGTCGCGCAGTTGAGGAGGGCACGACGACCACCTTGGTGATATTTGTGTGGTGGCGTGCAGGAATCGGAGGCCAGCAACAGTGTATTGCAGACTGACAACGGTCAAAAAGGTGCTGATGGCGCCGATATGTTGCCCATTGCCGTGACGACGACGTCGAAGAAGCGGAAGCTGTCGGATACTTCGGGCGCGTCGATTGGCGAAGCGTCGGTGACGAGCGATGAAGATACCGCCCAGAAAACCGCGTGCACGCCCGACCGAGCAGCTGAAGATATGAAGCCGGTAGTACCAAACGCATCGCCACGCAAACCCACTGCCGTCGTCGATGCGTCGGTGGATTTTGATCCGAATGAGTCGCCCGTCGAGCTGCCCGTCCCTGACTCGGACGACTCGGACTCGGAGACCAGACTCACAGCGCCACGATCATCCTGTCTCGAGTCGGCGCAGCGGCTACAGCGCGGGATAGAGGCGAACCAGCTGAGCAGGTTCCCAGCGCTGATCCAGCAGCTACAGTCGTATGTCCAGGCGCACAGACGAGACCTTGGCAGCGCTGACAAGGCGCAGGAGTTTGCTGAAGCGGTAGCTATCGCGATTCGCATCGGGATGAAGCTGCAGTTTCTCCCGTCGGTTCGGGACGCGCTCGCGAGCTTGCTAATGACAGTGGAGAAGCTTGAGCAAGCTGTCGACCCGCTGCCGTCTCCTCTGAACGAGTACGTTCAGTCCTCGTACCGAGAATCGACACGAGTCGCGTCGTGACTGACTGTTTTCGAGTCTCTGTTGTGCTATTTTCTGGTCTGTAGGGACGTCGAGAAGCTGTCGCTGTACTTCCTCCGATTGACAAGGCCACAAACACATTCAGGAGGCGACAGAGAGTGAGGTGACGACCGCGTGCGGCGTTATGTATTTGTATGTTCATCTATTTACAATGACAAAATCGAACTACGCCATGCAAAATGAGGTGCTTTGGTGTGCTTGCGCAGCCTTTCAGCTTCAAGCGAGCACTAACGAGGGGAGCGATGGATATCAGACAAACGATTCAAATAGTTTAACGTCATAATGTTCAACATGATCAGACGATGTCGGCATTGTTGTGTCATCCCTCTCCATCGCTCATAAAGGTCACAAGTGACCGCCCTCGAAGCTCCGAGCACCATATACGCAGCAGAAACACAAGTACGCACGATAAAACCACGCAATACAAAGGAAATAAAGAAGTATCGAGCTGTTTCCAGCGATGACCGCCTCCAACTCACGGCTAAATGCCTCTCAGTGGTGCGAAAAGCGGTCTGGAAGAGCTGGAGGCTGCGAGTTGTGGCATCGGCGCGGAAATTTTGCAAGTGAGAGATTTCAAACATCTTAAGTCCATGGGAATCACGCAGTTTTGAGGTTTCGCGGGCATAAATCGCGGTTATTCTTTCAAATATTAGCGTGCTACGACAGCTATTGGTATTTTTTGCTGCTCCTCTCGTGTGATGCTCGTTCGTCAGCCCACTACCGCCTAGTATCTATTGCAGATGCGATGGCAGACCTGGTGCGAGTCGTTCGTGGCGCCAATCTCCACAATTGCGCCTCAAACATGCACTCATTTCCTCGGTAAAACGTTCACTCTGCTTCAGCCAATGCGGATTGCACCGGAAGGAGTAACGTGGGAACTCGCGTTCTGGTTAGCGCACCGCGTCGTTGTTTACCGGTGCCTTTGATTGAAGACGGCCACTTGGCGTAAACGCCGGGAGTCCCAATTGGTTCATCAGCGCGGTCAGTTGTCGGGGCGATCCTGGATGGCGACGTGCATAAACGTCGGTGGTGCAGATGCGACCAGCGCCGTGATGGCCTCACAGACACGACACGTGTTGGCTCAACTGGCGAGAAGGATTTAGGAACCTGCAGTCTGGAGTAGGGACAGGCACCCGGGATCTGCGCGGCCTCGACTTCAAGCGTGGTGAGTGAAGGTGCATGATTGTCACATTTGCCATCTCGACCGCCGACGACAGCGCAACGGAGGCCGTTCCAGTCATTTGGCTAAGCACTGACAGAAGAGAGAAACACCTCGCGTGAGCGCAACTGTTCCCCAGTTCTCGTCACGCTGCGCGAAGTGGACGCTTCAACAGGGTCAACCAGTGCTGGTCCAGACGGCCCGAAGTACTCTAGTGTATGAAAGTAATACGTCACGACGGATTTGGTAGTAGTATTTCGTATTATTCCAATATTTTCAATAATACAAAATGCAAATTGAGTTGTTTACGATTCAATTGAGCTAAATTTCCGTCGAAATAGTAACCAGACCGCTCTTGTATTCAGGCCACTCGCTGTACTTGTACTGGCTGGGCGTGAAAAGCCATGGACTTGGCGCCATCGTAACCCTGACCGACAGCGACAATCGCAATAGCCGACGACCGACAGCCATGAGCGGGTTCGAGCGCATCCTGGCGCGCGTGGGCGGCGACGCGCTGCGCGACTACTGCTCGTCGGCCATCGAGGACGAGCTCAAGAGCCTCAAGGGCAAGATGGAGAGCTGCCTCGCGGCGGTGGAGCAGGCGCTGCAGGTGCAGGACGCGATCGTCAAGCTCAACGTGCCGCTGGAAGACAGCGCGGCGGCCTTCAAGGCCGTGCAGAAGGAGTTCAAGCGCTTCAACGCCGACCTCGAGGGCTTCGTCGCCGAGCAGAAGAAGGTTCGCTCGCATTGTCTCGAGCGTGTAGTTTGACGTTAACGTGTCCATTCTAACGGTGGAGGCCGTGCTACAATGCGTCATCATCAGATCCAGGCAGAGAGCGCGGAGAGAGGCGACACGGGTGCGGCGAGGGCAGAGAACGGCGGCGACGCCACGGAGGATGGGAGCGCCTCGAGCCAGCAGCAAGTGGCCAAGCTGCTGGGCAAGATCCAGCACCGCATCACGCGCAAGCGCTCGGAGGCGTGGATCGACAAGAACTTCAAGGACGTGCAGGCCATCGCCGAGATCGTCAAGCGCGACGACTACGACGGGCCCGACAAGGCGCAGCGCCACGAGCTGGTGCTCGTGCCGGACCACCTCATCTCGGCCGTGCTGCTCAGCCCGCTCGCGACCTTTGACGTGCTCGTGCAGCTCGAGAACGTGCTCAGCTGCCTGCAGAGCGTGCACAAGGAGATCGACGAGTACATCCAGTACGTCCGTCATCATCACCATCAGCCTGTTGTTGTTGCAACAGTCAGTTCGCGAACTTACCTGTCATGTCACCGATCAGGTCGTCTAGCGCGCTGGTAGCGAGCAGGCGGACAGCGTTCGTGTCTGTCCCGGCCGCGAGCACGCCGCAGCAGAGCTTCGCGTCCGTGAACGCCAGCATGGCATCGCCCGCGAGCGTGCTCTCGCTGGCCAGCAGCGCCGACGAGCCGCCGTCCAAGCGGCAGCGAGTGGGCGACAGCTCGGGCGACGCGCTGATGGTCAAGTCGGAGCGGCTCGCGGAGCTGTCGGCGGCCGTGGCGGCGTCCAACGGGTCGCCCAGCGTGGCGTGCGAGGTGTACGTGTCGGACCTGCCGTGGGGCACCAAGGCGGCCGACGTCGAGTCGTTCTTCGGCATCGCCAGCAAGGTCGAGTCGGTGCGCATGCCCACGATGGACGACGGCAGCACTGTGGGCGTGGCCGTCGTCAAGTTCGCCGACTTCGAGGGCATGTCGCTCGCGCTGCGCATGAACGGCTACCCGTTCAACGGCAAGACCATCCGCGTCGCCGTCTCCCGCTCCAGTTAGGCGGGTGTTATCACCCATTGTATTCACTCTGACCAATAGAAACCCTCCGTGCTGCCCTAATTGCATTCCTACAGTAACGCACCCAAAGGTTCAACTAGGTCAAGCGGTGCTCAAATGAGCACCCCTACCTTTCGGACTCTTTATATTGATACAAACCCCTCACTAACACTGTCGTTAGCCCGCAACAAGCTTGGTCAACCTTCTCGGATGTACTGTTAGAACCCAGTAAATTAATATCCAAACACTGTCGGTAGCGGTATCGACCCCGACCCAAAGGGTGGACGAGGAGCTCATCGCATTGCAAAATGGCGCCAACCACCGAGGTCATGGGCGGCTTCCGACGCATCCTGGTGCGCCTGGACGCGCCCACGCGCCGCGAATACTGCGTGTCGGCGCTGGAGAACGAGCTATCCGCGGTGTGCAAGCAGCTGCGCGCGTGCGCGGCGGCGCTGGCGCAAGCCAAGCAGGTGGAGGACGCGACCAAGCAGCTCGAGGCGTCCGTACCGGGCGGCAGCGCGCGCGTGGCGTCGCCCACGGTGCAGGCGCTGCTCGCGCAGCTCGAGGGGCTTCAACAGCGGGGCCTCCAGCCGTTCTTGACGCTGTGTGCGGCCGCGGAGGCGCCTACTTCCACGCCCTCCAAGCCCAAGCGCCAGCGCAAGGCGAGCGTCGCCGAGGACGACAGGGACGACAAGGACGCGGGCGGCAAGCGCAAGCGGTCCGACGCGCGCGCGGTCGTGCACGAGCTGGACGCGCTGCTGGCGGAACAGCCAGCGACCGGAGAAGCCGCCAGTAAGAGCGTGGAGCTCGTGCGCAGGTTCCTGGAGCTGCTGCCCGAGCAGCAGGACAAACACGCGGGCTTTTGGAGCGAGCGGCTCAAGCAGCGCGTCGTGCTGCCGGTCGTGCAGCAAGTGTGGCTCGCCAAGGACGTGCCGCCCGCGACGCTGGAGCAGAACCGCGAGTACGTTGCGTGGCTGGTCGACCAGCTGCAGTCGGCGGGGCGCGCGCGGCCGCACCTCGCGCCCCTGTGCAGGTACGTTGCTCCCTCCAAGAGAGTCATTGGTCCGCATCGCTTTCACTAACAGAGACCACGCACAATGATCGACCGACAGGGGGCTGGAGAAGGAGGCCAAGGCGCTGCTGGCGAAGCGAGAACGGAAGGACGCGCGGCGGAAGGGCAAGGAGAAGGACGAGGGCGAGGGCGCGACACCCAGCACCAGCAAAGGCAAGAAGCGGCGGTTGCCGGAGGAAGAGGGCGCGATGACCACGACCTCGACCACGATGGTTTCGGCTCCGACCGCGAGCGCCGCGCGCATGTCGATCCACGAGGTGCGCGCGACGCTGTCGCGGTGCGCGCGCGAGGTCAAGCAGGCGAGCGACCGCGCGTTCGAGCTGGCGGCGTTCGACGCGAACCTCAAGCGGCTCGTGGACGTCGTGGGCGCCATCTCGCACGAGTTCTCGTACGATGACTGCACGTCGCTGACGGTCGCGCTGTTCGCCATGGTCGAGCAGGTCGAGAGGCTCGCGGACGCCGCGCGCCGCCGCGACCGCCTCGTGTGCCTCGAAGGGCTGCTGCAGCTGCTGATCGAGAGCTCGGACGTGCCGCTCTCGTCGCGCCGCCGGACCATGGCGAAGGAGTACCTCCAGAACTGCCAGCAGTCCATCCAGCTGCTAGACCGCGCCGGTGGCGACGCCGCCGTTAGTGTTGATCCCGTGCCGTCGACGCCGCCAACCGCGGCTGAGACAGCGGAGGACGACGACGACGTGCCCATCGTGAAGCTCAAGAAGCCGAGGAAGAAGAAGGGCGCGAGCGCGAGCGGGGGCAGCAACCATGTGCGCTTCGGGTGACGACCCCGGTGTCAACACACACACACACATGCAGGCACAACGGCAGTATACATAGAAAACTAGATGGGGTTGACACGTAGACGGCAAGAATCATCCTAACCAATAGTGAGGCATGTCCACGGCGTTTGGGACGCACCTCTCCGCCACTGCTCAGCCTGTGTGAAGCACGACAACGCCTGCTCCAGCTCAGGTCAGGTAGAGGCTGCTGGCGAAGACCACGTCGCGCTTGATGGCCTCGGAGGCGACCTCCATCTTGCGGAACAGGCGCGGGTCGCCGACGACGCGCGCGGCGTTGCGCACCTCGCGGCAGACCTCGTCCAGCCGCGTGATGCAGCGCACGATCGAGCCCTCCTGCACGTCCGTGAGCTGGCACAGCTGCTTGAACGGCATGCCGCGCGCCCACTCGTACACGACCTCGGCCAGGCCGAAGTTGAGCGCGCCCTTGCAGTACACGGCCGGGTCGATGTCCAGGCGCTGCTCGAGCTGGATGACGCCGAGCGACTCGGCGATCTTCTTGACCGTGTCGCGCGCCGCCTCGAGCCGTGGCGTGAGCGTCGGCTCCGACTGGCTCTTCTCCTGGAAGATGAGCGCCGACAGCACCGCGACGATCTCCTCGGGCTCGAGCGCCGCCAGCACGTTCTCGAAGATCATCTCCGTCAGCACGATCTCCTCGCACGTGTTGATCTCGCACGCGACGCGGCCCTTGACCTGCACCACGCCGTCCTCCGAGATGTACCCGAGCCGCTGGAGCACGCTCAGCCGCTGCTGGAAGTCGGGGAACAGCGACAGCGAGTCGTTTGACAGCTCGCGCGTCATGCGCGCCACGTACTGCCGCAGCTTGAAGAGCTTGTCGAGCTTACGCAGCACGCGGCCACGCTGAGAAGACGACGACGACGACGTCGAGTTGCGGTCGTCGTCTCCCAAAGCGCACGGATGCCGCTGCACGATCGAGTAGAGGTCCTGCCAGCGGCCGTAGCCGGTTGCGACCTCCAGGTCGTTCACGCGCAGCTCACCAACAACGTCGACCAGCGGGACGCTCGCATGCAGCGTCGCTCCCGTCTGGCTGTCCAGACTCTCAAGGAACTCGACGGCACTCGCGAGCTCCTTCTTGGACGACGTGGCGACCAGCGTCTTGGTGTTGACATTGGTCACCACCAGAGCCGTCACGCTCTCGATGCAGCTCTCGGGCAGATCCAGGACGGCGTACGAGTGTCCCAGGAGCGACCCCGTCGCCTGCGACTCAAGCTCCGCGGCGTCCTTGCCGTCGCGCTTCCCTCTGCCGCCCTTCTTGCCGGAGTCGCGGCCAAACATGAGCGCGTCGTCGTCGTCGCGCTTACTACGAAGCGGCGCGCCGAACGCACTGCCAGCGCTAAGCGGTCGGCCGAACGCGCTCTTCTCCGCTGCAGGCGCGGCGGTCGGCTCGGGCTTCGGCGGCTTGAAGTCGTCCGGACACAGACAGATGATCGTGATCGACTTGAACACGCGCTTGTCGTCGCCCGCGGCCGTCGACGCCGACTCCACCGACTGATAACTGTCGAACGACATCTTGGAGCGATTCGTCGTGCCGCCACCGCTCGCATCGCCGCTCAGCGCGTTCGTCCGCACCACGAGCCCAAGCGGGTGGCTCGCCTTGAGGCCCTTGACGTTGAGCGCCACGACTCGGCCAGGAGCAATCGCCGTCTTGGCGGCCTGCACGTCGTTCGTCAGCACCCACGCGGTCAGCTGTTTCTCCAGCTCGCGCTTCTGGCGCTGCAGCTCGAAAAACTCGCGGAGGAGCGCAAGCTCGCCCGACTCTTGCAGGTGAGGGAACTCGTCCACGAGCGCCTGCTCCAGCTTGCCCAGCAACTTGCGTCCGCGCGCAATGAGCTGCGGTATCTTGCGCGACGCCAGTGCTTTCTGCGTGTGGAACTCGGAGAACGACCGCTTCATCATATCCTCGACCGTCAGCACTTCCACGCGCAGCAAGTTCAGGATCATGTTGTACGTCAGGCGGAACTGACTCGTGAGAGTCGTCGCCTTGCCCGCGAGCATGGTGCGCAGCGACGTTGGCTCGGGCACGTCGTTCCAGCACGCGATGATGACGGTGCCGACCGCGTCGAGGCCTCGACGACCAGCACGCCCAGCCATCTGGGTGTACTCGCCAGGCAGCAGGTCGCGGAAGCTCTTGCCGTCGTGCTTGCGGATGCCGTTGAACACGACCGTGCGCGCTGGCATGTTGACACCCATGGCGAACGTCTCGGTAGAGAACAGCACCTTGACAAGGCCGCGGCCAAACAGGATCTCGACCATCTCCTTGATGATCGGCAGCAGACCGCCGTGGTGCACGCCAATGCCGCGCTTGAGCATCTCTTTCATCGCGAGCACCTGCGGCAGCTCGCGGTCCGAGCCCTGCAGGCGCTGGATGCTCGTCTCCAGGAACAAGTGAATCTCCGACCGCTCCGACGGAGTGCTCAGGTCGAGCTTGTTCAGCTTGCTGGCGCTCTCCTCGCACAGCCGCTTGCTGAACGCGAACACCACGACGGGGAGCAGCGACTTGTCCTTCAGGTTCTGGATGAGCTTGGTCCATTCGCTTTGGTCGCCGCCGGACGTGCGAAGCGACCGAGCGTTGGCCATGCTGCCGCCTCCACGAGATGGTGCGCTGCTACCCCCGCGACCTCCGCGGCCACCACGCCCTCCACTGCCAACGCTCGCCTTTGCCTTGTCGGGCGGAGGGAAGAGCTTGCTCTTGGCGCCAGTGTACGCTCCGGGAAGGTATCCACTGGAGGCGTCGTACAGCTTGAAGAGCTCCTTCCCAGCGTACAAGAAGTGTTGCAGCGGCACGGGGCGCTTCAAGGTCGAGATGACATGGATCTTCTTCTTCTTGGTGCGTCCGATCCAGTCCGAGAACTCGAGGTGATTGGGCGTCGTCGCGGACAGGAACACCATGCCGATGTGCTCGGGTAGCATGATGATCACTTCCTCCCACACGACGCCGCGCTCGCTGTCGTTGATGTAGTGGATCTCGTCGAAAATGACCCACTCAATGTCGCGGATCACGTCGGCGCCGCGGTACAACATCGAGCGGAGGATCTCCGTGGTCATGACGAGGCAGCTCGCCTCCGGGTTGATGCTCACGTCGCCCGTGATGAGGCCCACGTTGTCGGCGCCGAACTTGGAGCGGAAGTCGCGGTACTTTTGGTTCGACAGCGCCTTGATCGGTGACGTGTAGATCGTGCGGGTCATGTGCTTCTGGGACATGGCGATCGCGTATTCGGCGACCACCGTCTTGCCCGCCGACGTGTGCGCCGCCACGAACACGCACTCGTGGCGCTCGAGGTGGATCACGCACTCCTTCTGGAACACGTCCAGCTCAAAGTCGTAGCGCATCGCCATCTCCGGCACCTTGTCGTGGAAGTTCCGCACGTCGACGCTCGCGATGCTCGCCCACTCGGTCGACGCCTCGATCGGCGACAAGCTGGTCACTTTCTTCACGCGCGAGGCGGCCGGGTCGTCGTTCAGAAGCGACTCCAGCTCCACTTCTGGCTCGACATGCGCGTCTATTCCTCCGGCGTGTGCGTCCGGCTCCTGCGTGGCCAAAGCCGACGCGCTAGTCGAGATACTGGACGCGTCACCTTCACTGCCATTGTGCTCCGTCTCAACGTCGCTTGTCGCCGTGGCGTCTTCCTCGTCGACCTGGGCGACGCTGAAGCCCAGCTCCGCCAGCTCTCCGTCGTCCTCGAGGTCGCGAAGCAGCTGGTCCAAGCCGACGGTGGCGCTCTCGTTGCCCGTCTCGCGCATCGCGCTCGCCGCCTTCTCATCTAGCACCATGCTGCGGATCGCCGCGACGTGCGCGGCGTCCCCAGCGACCTCAAAGTACGGCTTCAGTAGGCTCGACGGGTTCGCGCCAACCGTCTCGACCTCGTCGGCGGTCATGACAGTTGCAACGTCTTCTTCTTCCAGCGAAGTCTGTTGCTGCCGCTCCGCGTGGAAGCGCACAATGGCCTGCGCGTCCTTGACGGTCAAACTCCGCCCCAAGGTCGTCGGCAAGTCCACCACCAGCGCGTCCAGCAGGGCCTACGTCAGTGACCATTTACATCCAACATGTGAGGGCACAGTCCACGGTTAGAACCGTACAGCGAGTCGTTGGTGGCGAGAGACAATCTACGGGGCGACGCACCTCGTCCGCCAGCAACGAGTCGTCGTCTCCGAGCGCCAGTGCGTTCCGCTGCTGCTCGTCGATGGACGCCGCCATCTTCTCGCGGAACGCGTCGACGCCCGCGACTTGTGCCGTCCCTGCTGCGTCTCCGCTCTCCGCCACGTCTGAGGGCGTCGAGAGCGTGTTCCCGCCAGGCGCGAACGGCTTGTTGCTCATCTTGCCGCGCGCGTACTCGTCCTGCTTGGTCAGCGCGCTCGAGAACCCGGCGTCCGCGCCCGCGTGCGCCAAGTCCACGGCCCGGAACTCGTACTGCAGCCCCAGCGGGCTCAGCACCATGCCGGCGCGCTTGGGCACGAGCTCCTTCCTGGGCGCGCTCATTGGCATCTGCGGCAGCAAGCGGCTCGGCGCCGGCGAGCGCGACGGGAACAGGAAGCTGCGCTGCCCGTCGGGGAACACGCCGACGCGCTCCAGCGCGAACAGCGGGTGCGCCGCGCGTTGCAGCGCCTGCCTGACTCGCGCCGGGTCGTTCAACGGCGACGCCGCCGAAGCGCGCGGCAAGGCGAAGGCCGGTGCGTCCGCGCGCCCCACGACGACCTCGACGCGCTCAGGCGCCAGCGGCGACGGTGAGCACACGGAGAAGCGCGTGAGCTCCTCCGGCGCGTCGCGCGGCGCCTCCCCGCCGCCCTCTAGGCGCTCCAGCGCCGCCAACGCGCGCGCCACCTCGTCCATTGTCCTACAGTCCGATCTATTGAGCTTTTGATACCGAAAGAAGGGAAGTCCGATATCGTAATAATCGATACTCGCTTCAAAATTATATACCTGATAGTGGTTATATTAACGTTTACGAGGTTGGAATATACCTGTGGGAAGTGATACTGTAGCTGCTCGCGGCGGCCGATGGGTCGGTCAGTCTGTCAGGCGGATTGTATTGGTAAAGTAAGTAAAGTGCAGCGGGGAGGAAGCAGCAGCGATGGCGATCCCGATGGACGAGGCGGAGGACCTGGCGCTGCGCTGCTGCGTGTGCGGCACGTCGGCGGACGACGACAGCAACTACCTCAACACCAAGATGAAGATGCTCATCTCCAAGTGCGGCCACCGCTTGTACGTCCCCCCTTCGTTCTTGAGTTGTTGTTTCGGTAATGCGTCGAAGGTTATGGTGGTAGTGGTGGCGTTCTTGACGCTGGGCGGCGGCTCGTGTGTTGTCCATGAAACCAGCTGTGACCACTGCATCAAGCGTGAGTTCCAGCACCACCGCGAGATCCCGTGCCCGGCGTGCCAGAAGCCCGTCAAGAAGTCGCAGCTGCAGGACAAGACGATCGAGGAGCTCAACTTCGCCAAGGAGACGTCCATGCGCAAGAAGATCGTCAAGGAGTGAGTCTCTCTCTCTGTGGTCTCTTTCTGCGAGCTCCTTCTGCCGCGAGCTGTGCGTGCGACTGCTTACCTGCTGTCTGTGCCCAGCTACAACAAGACGGAGGAGGACTTCGACACGCTGGACGAGTACAACGACTACCTCGAGATGCTCGAGAACCTGGGTGCGTGAGGCTCCTGCACGCCGGTATATTGGTGCATGCTGACGCGGATCTGTCGACGTGTTCATGGGCGTGACCAGTCTTTGACCTGGTGTACGGGGCGGACGAGGAGAAGGCGGCGGCACAGAAGCAGTGGAAGCAGTACCGGCAGGAAAACGCGATCGCGATCGCGACTAATGATGCCAAGAAGGCGGACGAGGAGCGGCGCATCGCGCAGCTGATCGGCGAGCAGCAGCGCCTGGCCGAGGAGCGGCGGCAGCTCCAGCAGAAGGAGGACATGCAGTTCGAGGCCGACCTGCAGCTGCAGAAGGCGCAGCTCATGGAGGTCGCGCTGGGCGAGCGCGACGAGGGCGACGTGACCAAACTGCGCGCCACGACCACGGCCATCCCGATCGACCAGGCCGTCACGGCCGAGATGGAGGCGGCCATGATGGGCTTCCAGCCGGGCGTGATCGGCGGGCCGCAGCCCGTGCCCGTGCCCGGCGGCAAGCGCGGCCCGACCTTTGGCGTGAACGAGTCCAAGAAGCTCCGCCGCGACCAGCAGCGCGCGGGCGGGTACGACCCCGACGTGCAGTTCAAGCGCAACCGCACCGAGGCGTGGTGCGGCATCTACTTCCAGCCCGTGGACCGAACGCAGGGCGCCAGCGTCGGACCCACCCCCATGGACGTGTGCTGAAGCGGATAGAGGGGTTGGATGACGATGAATTTATACCAGAGCCTTCGTTCCATTATGTTTGTTTGTTGGAGGCATCACGTGAGCATTGTCTGCATCTGATTAGCGGCGGCATTTGCAACGCGCGAGCAGCTTCAACCAGAATGCGCATAAGCGCCAGGGCGTCTCCTGTAACAGTGCGTGAGGCCAGGAAGCTCCGTCGCGAGGCGCCAAAGCGGCAGGAATAGAAAGAAGTGTGCGGAATGAAGCGAGTGGCGTCAGTAACAAGCCAACGGCAGGCTGGGAAACGTGCGATGCGATGTATCCAACTCCATCGACGCGTCAAACAAACGGAGAAGCTTCTTTGCTGTTTGAACGGATACAACTGTCCTATGGGGCAAAGTGATCCATGGCGCCATATAGTTGTCAGAAGTTGGTTCTATAGTCAGACGTCGCTTTCCTATCAACATCATTTAGCCATACGAGAGACCCGATCCTCGGCAAATAGCTACAACTATTAGTATTTGAACGCGTAGAAGACGCCGGTTCAGGGTTCAGAAAGTCTCATTTTGTTCAGTAACCGTCCGGAATCCAACCATGGCCCTCTCCTCTCTTCCCACCAGCAGTAAGTTCATATAGAGACATCCATAGATTCCCATGCGTTTCTCTCCAAATCCCCCGTCGCCATCTCTCTATCGCAACCTCCTTCGCCCCGCACCGCCGCCGCCACCAAGGCGACCATTTCCCAACTCGCCACTCCCCACGCAAGTCGAGCAGCCAGTACCATCGCCCCGCCCCCAAACCACGCCCTCCCATCCCGTCCCATCATCTATGAAGTCCTTCGCTGCTATTGTCGCGTGCCTCGTGTTCGCCGTCGCGAACGCCGCGGACTGCGACGTGGCGGCGCTGCAGTCGCTGATCTCCAACCCCAACACGGCCACCTGCGGGACCGAGTCGGGCGTGTCGCTCCCGGCGCTCACGGCCGCCCCGACCGAGGAGCAGATGGCCCAGCTGTGCGCCAGCGACGCGTGCGTCGCGCTGATGGAGGCCGTGCTCGCGACCGACCCGGCCGACTGCACGCTGCCGATCGGCTCCAACCTCCTGCTCCGCAGCCAGCTCATCGACCCGGTTGTCGCCTACTGCACTACCAACGGCGTGGCGATCAGTGCCGGGTCGGGCGCGGCCGATGCGACCGTGGGGTCGTCTTCGGGCGCGTCCGACTCCAGCAACTCGACGGGCGGCGTCGATGTCGGATCCGACGACAACACGACGTCGACGACGCCGGTGCCGACGACCGGAGGAGCGTCAGCCGTGGCGACGGCGCTCGGTGCGACGATCGCGTTCGCGCTGTCGGTCACCGGCGCGCTGCTGTAAGAGCTGGCGAGACCGCAGACGGCAGCAAGCCTGCCATTAGTCTTGACCGCAGGCTGTAGACGTACCCAAAGTGTGATTCGCAACGTGACAACGCACCAGAATTTGATCCTCATGCGGTGCTTCCGGACCTCTAGCGTTGACTACAGTAGTACGGAACGTATCTTGTCTGACTTGGACGAATCGCTTCATGATGCCGACGTAGCCGCGGCGCTGCGGACAAATCAATAGCTGTACAACAGTAAACTGCATAATCCGTGATAACTTCGGTTGTTTTACGAACTGCGAGCTGCTTGAGAGCGTGTTGTACCCGAGTCGCACGAGTCGCACGCTGGTGGGACAGGTTCTCTGACGGAAGACTATAGGGTATGAAACACTTGCTGGGCGGTGTGCACTGCTGTTGCCACGGTTGCCGAATCGAACTGCAGCGCATTTTACGAATCTCACCATCGCGTCCAAGCCGCAGCGCAACACGCAGCATCTCCTCCCCAATGAAGTCATTCGCTACCGCCGTCGCGTGCCTTGCGGTGGCCTCGATGCGCGTCAACGGCGAAAGCTGCTCGGCCACGACGCTCGCGTCGGTCGTCGAGAATCCCAATGCCAGCGCCTGCTTGAGCAGTTCCGGCGTCTCCCTCTCGAGCATCATGGGGTCGCTCACGCAGCAGCAACTGGCCGGGCTCTGCGGCACTGACGCGTGCGTCGCGCTGCTCGAGTCCGTGCTCGCTACGAACCCGCCCGACTGCACGGTGCCGGTGGGCTCGGGTCTCCTGCTCCGCAGTCAGACCATCGACCCGATCGTCGCGTACTGCACCGCCAACGGCGTGGCCATCAGCTCCGGATCGGGCTCCACCGGTGCTGACGTGGGGTCCGTCACGCCTTCATCTTTATCAAGTGGCAGCTCGACTGCCGACAATGACGCTGGTACGGACAACAGCAACACTTCGACGACTCCGGCGTCGACGACTCCGGCGCCCACGACAGGCGGAGCGGCGGGCGTCTCGATGGCGCTCTGCGTTACACTAGCAGCCACAATGGCAGTCACCAGCGCTCTGATCTGAAAAGCCGAGTCCGCCACGAAAAACCATCCCGTCCGTCGAATCGCTGGAGGGTAGAACCGCCCAAAGGGCGAATAACACCCGTGAAAGTAAACACAAGCTGTTCATCGTACGTACCAAATATGGACACCCTTACTTCCACACGATCTGCCGGCGAACGCGCTCGGCGGCGAAGTCAGCGATGAGCGCGAGCACAGGGCCGTCGCAGCGCTGAACGCTTGGAATCGCCTGCGCGATGCTCACAAGCGCCGCGCGATGACTCGGCGAGAGCGGATAGACGCACAAGTCCTCGCCATTGAATTGCGCAAACCGATACTCCAGCTCTCTGTCCGCATCCTGCACCCTGTCAAGTGTCAGCAGCCGAAGCGTCCGATTGCCGCTCGCCACGACTCGTAGCAGGCTCTGCAAGCTGACGCGCTCAATCAGGTTGAGCTCCAAATGGAGCACCGCGAGTGGTGGTACTGCTGCTAGTGTCGTAATCCTTGCCGTGTCGCTCGTCCTGTCGCTGCTACTCCTCAACTCCCGGCTCAGGTCCACAATATCGCGCGTCGGGATACTGTTCTCGGCCAAGTTGAGCGTCTCAATGCTGCAAGAGCCGTTAGCATATCCGGCGATGAGCGGACGAATGCCCTGCAACTCGCAGTCTTCCACATCCAGCAGCTTCAGCGCCGGGCAGCTCTCCAAAATCACGGCGAGGTCCGACTCGAGCAGCGTGTTGGACCGAAGGTGCAGCGCGAGCAGCGACCGCCCGACGGTTTGAATAAACGGGACCAGCGCACCGCGCACAGCCACGTCTTCCTCGCCGCTGGCCATCGCGCTCATCTCGAGCGTGGTCAGCTTGACGCCGTTCGCTTTCTTGGTGTCGAGATCAGCGCCGGGCGGTACACTCAGGCGCAGAATCTGCGACGATTTGGCCCAAAACCGGCCATATCCTGGGACGAGCAAGCAGGCCCACTTGGACCCGAGGGAGAGCACATGGCACCAGCACTCATCGCGTGTCTTGAACTGCTGCTGTATTGTAGTCACCGAGGTGCTGACCTTACGGGCCTTTCGCTCGGGCGAAGTCCACAAATTTGTGCTGGCTGCCAACAATGCGCACTGGTCGCTCAGACCGGAAGCCTTCTGCGCGCCCGAGCTACTGTCACTGCGGCTCCGACGCTTGCCGCTGCTCTTCTTTCTCGCGAATATGTCAGCGTACGGTGTCGAGGAGGAATCAAGCAGTATCTTGACGGCGCGCACAGCCTCCGGTCGCAGGACGTTCCTCGACAGGTTAAGGTGTGTGATCTGCGATTGTGACTGCGCGTGGAAGATACCAAATGCCAGCCATAGCCACGGACGGGATCGGTCGCTCTGGAACCCACGAAACGCGTCCTGAAGTGACAGTATGCGCACGCTGTTGGAGCACACACTGCCACTGCCATCACTGTCGGTCTCAGAGCCGTTGACGCCGCCGCAATGGATGGACGAGAAGAGCGACGCGAGATGGAACTCCGTCAAGGCGTTGAAGGCGAGCGAGAGATGCCGGATCGACGACTGAACGATCAAGCGACTACCTTCTCGGTCATTCTGGCCGTTGCCGGCACAGCCACTCTCCGTTGGCATGGTTGGAGACGTTCGAAAGCACTCCGACATCAGACTGCCGAACGTAGGGAGAAGCTCAGCGGACGAGGCGCCGACGAAGACCTGGTTCAGCACCAACTCGCGCAATGGCGACCCACGTGAGCGCGCAACGATGTCCGCCAGCCGTGCAAAGTCTTTGCTCTTCAACTGTGAGGCGCTCACGTCCAGGTGCGTCACGGCGAACACGAGCCACTCCCACTCGCTTGGTGTGACATCAACTTGACCGTGGGGCTGGCTTTGCTTCGATGCTCCCGTTGGGACGAAGCGCGTCTGCGGGCTTACAACGTTGCGACTGCGTTCGTGACGCTGGTTCACGTCGCTCAGCAGATCACGCAGCGCTGTTAACGTCATGCCTACCCGCAGTCGGCACCGGTTGAACCGCAGCGCTACCTCGATGGGCAGCACGCGGATTGGTCGCGCGACGGATCCCAGCAGGTTCATGGTCTTGATGTAGCTGAAGCGCCACGTGGGCTTGCGCGCCTTGGCCCTCGCCATCAGGAAGCGCCGAAGCGCGCTCAGCACCTCAGGAGTGAAGTTGACGTACGAAAAGTCGAGAACGAAGCACGGTGTCTCGTACTCCCGCGCTCTGTACATGTGCTGGCTGCCTTCTTCTTGCTGCCACAAGAACGCAGCGACCACCGCGCGTTGATTCGCCGCCTTCCGAGACCGCGGGCCTACCTGGGAACGCGGATGCGCCTGCTTCTCACGGGCAGCAGCAGCAACAGCGGCGTCGGCGCATGAGATGGCGCGCGGATCGAAGTACTCGTCGCAGTTGCGCACCTGGCAGCAGTGCTGCAGCACGTGCAGCCAGAACAGCGGGCTGCGGCGCCACGTGAAGGCTTCGCAGCCCGCCACGGCGCTCAGCGCGCCCACCGCCTCGAGGCGCCGCAGCACGAGCGGCAACTGGTCGGCGCTTTCATCTTGATCGCTGTCGCCGTTGCTGGCGAAGCGCACGACGATCCGCGGCAGCGGGCGAAGCCCGTAGCTCGGACCGGAGCCACCACTGGAGACTGAAGACGACGGCTCGAGCGTCACGGAGCCCGACAGAGCGCCGCAAAGGCCGAAGATGGCGCGCTCAACCGCGTCGTTGCTGCCAGAGAGCGCCATCTAACCGCCCCTATACTGGAGACTGGAGGCCACTAACGGTCTGATGTTCTGTTCCTCGCAGTGATCTGGGTCGTCTTCAACGCTTCCAGCGAGGTTTTGACTACAATACCAGCTAATTTGACTACCATAGTCAAGTCAAGTGATTCCCACCCTCCCCTACAGCAAAAAGTTACGTACTGTGAATACCCTTTATTATGATGTTACCTTTTCCAGCCCCCCCCCCCCCCCCCCCCCAACTTGCTTCACACTGACACGAGTACAGTCCGGACCGGATATTCTTGTACCGAGACGACGTCACGTCCTTCACTCGTTGTTCATCTCCATGGCGGCGGCCTCGTCGATGGGGATCGAGTCCATGAGCATCTCGTTGAGCTTGCCGCCGAGGTCGGCGATGCGTTTCGGGATGCCGAGCGTCGCGAGCAGCGCCGGGTGAGCGGCGATGAGCTCGAGCTTGTCGGTCGAGTTGGGCAGGCGGGAGCGCTTGAGCTCGTCGATGCGGATGGGGCGGCTCACGAGGCTCACGAGCATCTTGGTCGACATCTTGGCGTTGAAGCGCGTCAGCGAGTATACGCGCTCGCCATGGCCTGCGACCGCGCCGTCCGTGCTGATGGCAGTGCGCGCCGTGAGCACGATCTTGAGGCACGGGTTGTTGGTGAGCAACTCCGACAGGAACGAGCGGAACCGGTCGCGGCGCGCGTCGCGCAGCAAGCAGTCGCAGCCGTCGAGCACCACCAGCATTTGCTGTGCGTTGAACTCGATGCGCTGTCTGTGTTTGCGCAGGTGATCCGCCACGATCGTCTCTAGACGGCTCAGCACGCGATTCACCACGGCCCCAATGTTGATGTGGCGGCGCGCCATGTCCGCCTGCTTGTCGGCTTCTTCCTGCGCGAGCTTGACCACCGAGATGAACTTGACGCCGCCCTCGGACGTGATGCGCGGACCCACATAGTTGGCCACAGCGTACGCGACCGCCGTCTTGCCGATGCCTTCCTCGCCGATCACCGTGACGAGCCGGGTGATGCGGGTTTGTGTCAGCATCAGCGCAAGACAGATCTTGTACACTTCAGTGGCGCGGTTGCAAAAACCTTGGCAGATCGCGGGCAGATCGTCAAACCATAGCTTGGGGTACCGCTTCGGCTTGAACGCGCCCAGATCAACTGTGTTCTGCGCCTCCACTGCCGCGAGTGGGAAAATGACCTCGGAGTGATCACCGTCTTCGGGCAGAAGCAAGAACTTCTCCGCGACGGCATTTGGCCCGCGAATATTGGGCGATTTGGCCACCGACTGCTGCGCGATCGTGAAGCTGGCGCCTACCGACTTGCCCGTCGCGAGCGCCAAGTAGAATGAGCGGGTGAACTCGATAGCGGCGTAGTCCTCGATCTTCTGGTTGGTCTTGACGCCAATGACGTGCGGGATGCCGCACGCGACAAAAGCGTTCGCGAGTGGCGCCGACGAGCATGCCGACACAAACGCGAGGCGCAGCGGCGAATCTTCACTGCCACCGCCGGCCGTGAACAGTTCCTGCAAGCTATCGTGAGGAATCGGGTGCACGAGCCCCATACCGTCCTCGAAGTACAAGTGTTTCTCATCGCCGTGGCCGGAAAAGTGAAGAGCGCGGCACCCAATCGTCACCATCGTGCGAAAGTTCTCCGTATTCGCAAACTTGGCGCACACGCTGATCTGGCGCGGGCAGAAAAAGACCTTTTTCCTGCTGCCATTGGGCCCACGTGCGTCTGCGCCCGCAGTTATGTCGTCGTCGGCTGAGCGCTTCGCGTACTTGGACGCTTCGATCAAACTCTGCTGCAGGATCG
Source organism: Phytopythium boreale (assembly GCA_023338115.1). Taxonomy (NCBI): domain Eukaryota; phylum Oomycota; class Peronosporomycetes; order Pythiales; family Pythiaceae; genus Phytopythium; species Phytopythium boreale. The sequence continues at coordinate 27,643 of JAADYG010000357.1, forward strand.
AGTACTCGCGCTTCACATCCAGTTCCGCGATCGGGTGGTACCTTCCCTGGATGTCCTTGCCCACGAGTGGTGCGGAGAACAGCACGCCAAGTGTGTACTCTTGGAAGTTTCGTCCGACTTGAGAGCGCTCCTGCGACTCCGGCGGGAGGCTAACAGCAGACGCGTGCGGGTTGGTATCACGGTGGCCGCGGTTGTCTTGCGTGCTGTGGATCTCCGCCCCGCGCACGTGCGGGTCTTCCACAACGTATCCGAGGAGCACATTGCCGTGCCGCGAGGACAGCAGCGTGATCTTCTGTCCGTCTTCCAGCTTGTACTTCTTCCCCTGGTCCACCTGCTTGCCGTTGATGCGAATACCGTTGGTACTTTTGTCCGTGATGTACACGGCGTAGTGGTGCGTTGCCGGGTCCATGGAGCACTCGATCGTGCAGTGCTGCCGACTGAGCTTGATCGGGTCAATGGACGAGGTCTTCTTGTCGAAAATGTGCGTGTAGCTCTCGCGCCCGAGCGTCAGCCGCGGGCTCAGTAGCTGCATCTCAATGCGGTACAGCCCCTTCTTGATGAGCGCGTTCTTCTGGTACGCCGTCAGCGTGCGTTCCACGTCCGGGTGCAGCACGAGCCGGATGACGCACATGCTCGGGCTCTCCTCCATCGTCTGCGTGCACTCCTGCGTGTTCTGCTGAGAGATCGACAGCACCTCCATGAGATTCTGCGAGCTCTCCTTGAGCGCCTCGAACTGTTCCTCGCGCGTTATCGCGAGCTCGCTCGGGTCGCGGCTGGACGCCTGCAGCGCGGTCCGCGATGCCGACATGAGCGGATACTTGTCTCCGCCGCCCGTGTTCGGCGTCAACACGAGGTGCTCAAAGGGTGTGGCGGTTCGCGACCGCTTGTACAGCCTCGCTCCGTGGTCGATGAACTCGGGCTCCTGCTCGGGGTCGCGCGCGCCGCGGCCTCCGAGCGCCGTCGACAGCGACGGCGACAGCGTGGACGCCAGCGACGGCGCGAACGTCGACGACGACATGCGCGCGTTCGTCGGCGCGCTAGCCGAGAAGAGCTGCAGCGACGGGACGTTGGACGTCCCCGACGCGCGTCCGAGCAGCGAGGGCGAGTCCAGGCCGCCCGCCGAGGCCTTGTCCAGCATCCCTGGCGCGGACGACCCCCTGGCGAGCGCGGGCGACAGGCCGCCGCTGCGCACGTCCATCCGGCGCTTGCGCAGGTTCGCGGCGTCCGTCGGCGCGTCCAGGAACGGCCGCAGCAGCGACGCGGAGGGGGAGGAGGCCGCCAGCACGCCGTCACCGCCGCTACCGACGCCCACGCCCAGCCCGAGGCCGCCCAGCCCGAGGCCGCCCAGCCCGACGCGCTCGTCCGCCATGTCTTTTCTCGCACTCTGACTTGGTGAAAGTATGGGAAAGCAAGAGTGAATGTGCGTCTTTCCCTGGACTTTGCACAGCGCCGAGTCGGCCCGAAAAAGAGGTTGCTCAACGCCGCGCCTCTTTCGTTCTGGTTCAGTTTCGGACAGGGTTTTGACCAATCCGAGGGGGATCAGACGAGCTGAAGGCGATGTGATTCGTTGAAAGTGCGGACTGGTGCCGGCAGAAAAAATCTTTGTCCACCTGGAAACATCTTGACGCTTGTATAAACTGTACGTGTAAGGCGTCTCATTCGAAAACCCCAGGAGCTACAGTAGACCAGTTCTGACCAATCACAAACAATTGAACTTGCTCATACATTCTTACAGTCTGTAGAACGCCGCAAGGTGTACCCATCCGCTGTAGCTTTTGGGTACACACTCGCTGAAGCTCGATGGCTACAATCCCTGTGTGAACCAACGCCACGCTATTGTACTCACTCGAGCCTTGACCACCAGCCCTGCCAACGCCTCTGACAGACGCACCAGTGCCACTAATCAGTTGAGACGCTCGTTAACTGCCTCCCGGGTATTCTACTGTATCGTGGCTGTCACAGTACTGCGTTGGTTGCCACCCGTCGACCGCACGCGACTCGCTCATCAAACGGCCCAAAGTGCACCGATCGATCGCCAGCGACAGTAAAGTGCCTGCTGAGCCACGACTCGCGCAGAATCGCGGCGGTGTTGCCGCCCACGCGCACGGGTCGGTCCTTCTCGAACGTGTACGCGTCGTCGAGTGTGTACTCGAACGGGTACTCCGCGATCGAGCCCGTGTACGTGGCAACCTGCCCGTAGTCCTCTTCGCCTGGCCCGCTCTCCATGTTCGCCGCCTTGAAGCAGCGGAAGGTGACACCGTGAAACCGGGTTACGCCAACGAGCGCAGACACCTGTTCGCACCGAGACGTGTCAATGGGAACGGCGCGGAGTTGACGGGGTTCACCGAAGCCGAATTGACGGCACAGTCGCTTAAAGTCTTCAATATACAGCGCACCACCCAGCCACTCGCCGCGAAGCAGCTCATGCGTTCGCGCCGCATCCTGGAGTCGCCGAGACGCAAAGACATCACACAGGCACAGCTCACCACCAATGCGAAGCGCGCGGTACGCTTGCTCCAGCACCTTCTCTTTGAACGGCGAGACGCTCAGCGTGCCGTTGGCGATCACGAGGTCAACGGACCGCTCTGGGATCCCCGCGAGCTCAAGGCACTCGCTGTATGCGGTGACGAAGCGCACGTTTGGGTAAGCGACTCCAACTTGGGCGCCGTAGTCGCCAATGTGCTCGCGCGCGATCTGCAGCTGCTCTTCTGCGTGCTCGACCGCCGTGACAGATCCGGCTAGTCCTACGAGCTGTGAGGCTACGTAGGCATCACGACCGCTGCCACAACTAAGGACGAGCACGTGCAGTCCTCGAATGCCGAACGGAGCGGGGTAGCCACAGCTAGAAAAGCTGTCCCCAACTTGTGATGGTAGCTTCTCAAGCAGTTGGGTAACGCCAGGTGGAACTCCCATAGCAAGAAACTGCTCGCTGACCAGTCGGTGCGCCTCGCTTGTCGCTCGCTGCGTCTGCCCCTGCCGAATTCGCGAGTAATACGCCTCGACGCTAGCGTAAACCTGCTGCTGCTCCACAAAGGCGGCCGCCGGTACTGTCGGCACGATAGAGCCGTTCGCAGTCGAGTCGGGCAGTAGGGTCGGCGGCTGGCTCGGCAGTGAACTGTCCACTGTCATCACTGGGGTGTCGGCGCGTACTGGGGTGACGGCGTATGGCAGCGGTGGAGTGGCGACACTTTCCAAGCCGACCGGTTCGGCGCTCATGGATGCGGCGGGAACAGCCAAATCGCTGGCGTTGCTTGGGATCGAGCTGTTTACATCGGGATCTCCCGCTTTAACGGCGGATACAATCTCGGTGACGAGAGTCGCCGGAACGACTCTCGCGGGGACTGGGGACGACGCCAGCACTGGGGCGGCGAAGAACGCGTCCTTCTCGGCCAGGCCGAGCGCGCTATACTGCGTGTAGTGCGACCCGTGCTGCTCCACCATGTGCGTCCGCATGTGCTCCGTGCGCCAGGGCGGCGTGAACACCATGACGCGCGTCGTGCGCTTGCGCTTGCGCGCGCCGTCGTCGCTGTCGACGCGCCCCGTGCGCCCGAACACCTCGCAGAAGCGGCAGGAGAGCGACGTCACCTCCTGCGAGCCGTCGGCATCCTGCGACGTCACGCGCAGCCCGTACTTGGGCAGCCATGACGCTGAGAACTTGGGCGTCCGCTTCTTGGCGCGAGCCTCGGCCATGTCGCGCTGCACTGCAATTCGTCCTTGCTTGGGGGGAAATTATTCTGGGGACACCGTCGACATGTCCCCAAATTTATTCTTATCCAATCAGATTCTGTTTGCATTTCGATTCTACGAGTAAAATGGGGAAATAGTAATATTGCAAAAACATTATAAATATAGGCATATTGTGCTTTGCAATTGTTTTGGCAAAACGACTCGGGTTCTGGTCGTTTTATATGTTGATGAAGACACATTTAAGCTAAGTGCGTGTGATAAAACGGGCTTGCACCTCGTTTTACATATATATATCAGCCTACTTTTAGGTTTGTACTTCATGGTGACTGACAAAACATTTTTATGTCAAAGGCGCCGCTTTTGCACTCTTAAAAGTGCAAAAATGGCTGA
>JAADYG010000358.1:0-31710 GCA_023338115.1 Phytopythium boreale
CCCCCCCCCCCCCCCCCCCCCACGTGCCCCTCGCCCCTCCATGGAAGCCGCGAACAGCGGCGCCGCGCGCCCAGTGCCGTCGTCCGCGGCCACGGGCACGACAATCAGGTGCGTTGCGCCTGTCCGGGCACCTTCACAACATGATACCATCGAGCAAGGAAATAGTACGCATTATCAAAGGTGAATGAATATATGCTAATCGATTTTAAACAGTCCTTTATATGGCGGGATATAGACGATAAAAGGTTCAACCGGCGACGTTAAGTTCAGCTTTCCTTCCACGAAGCGCCGTGTCTCGTTCTTCCACATTCTACTGTATGGTCGCGCGCTCGAAGAGGTGTCCCGCGTGCCGAATGCACAGTATGGGGAAACATGGGGGCTTCCATAGTGGAGCTCCGCATTCGCGCATTGGGTATCAAGTACGGTACAGTATGGGGGTGTCCGCGGCCGCTTCGCGTCTCCTCCCCCCGCGGGTGATTACATCCTGTCGCCACGCCCGGGCGATAATAGCCCAGCAGCATCACATCGTGTCGTGCTGCAAGTGTATCGTATCGGATACTTCCACCGGCGCGGGCAGAAATGAGCGCGGCGCTGGACGGCAAAGCTGTCCACTGACCGGTCACTAGCGTCTCGCGGCGCGCACGTCAGGCTGGACAGAGCTAAAACACGAGACAAATCCATTGCTCGCCCCAAGTAAGTGGACCAAAACACACACGCGGCATGTCGGCCGCATGAGATGGATTAAGCGCAGGGGATGGACCTTGCCGTCGAAACAGCGGGGGACAGCCCCTCATTTATTGTCGGTGTTCGCCCAATCTTCTTAGCAGCGAGTGGAGCCGTCGTACGACACTAGTGGGAGGTTGTCGCCTGGCGCCACGCCGAGATCTCGTCCTTGACCTCCTTCGACGAACCCACGTGCTCGTGCTTGTACGTGAACCGCAGGCGACAGTTGTCCATGCCGCAGTCGAACCCGCGGCGCTCTTCCTCTTCTTGGTCATCCGCATCGCCCGACAACGCTGTAGAACTATTGGATTGACGCTTGGGCTGGCGACGCTCCGTCGACAGCACACCACACACCGTGAGCCACGGCAGCAGCGTCGTCTCCCACAGCACCTGCGCGCCGTCCGCGCTGCCCAGCGCGCTCTCCTCGATCGCCATGGCGTCGACGCGCTCGCCGTCACGGAACGCAGCCACGCACGGAAGTCGCCGGAGCCTCAGTTGATGCGCCGCCTCGTTATCGATGACTGGTACCTGGATCGAGAAAAACCTGGTGCCGATGAAGCGCTTGGCGACGGTGGCCATCTCGTGCTGAAACGACATGTGCCGCTCGCCATCGACGCCAAGGAACAACGCGACTTTGGGCACCTCACGCTCCTCCCGCACTTGCCGAGTGAACGCATCCACAGACACAGTCTGTACAATGCCGAAGCCGTTCGCGACATCCTGCGCGGCCTGCTGCATCTGGCGCTCCATCTCCTTCCGGCGCGCCGCGAGCAGCTCCGCCATGCCAAAGTCGTCGTCGTCCGAGTCAAAGTCCGAGTCGTCGTCCTCCTCCTCAACCTGCAACGAGGCCATTGAGTGCGCAAGTGCACTGGCTGATAGAGTTCCTGATACGGCAGCAGGCGTGGCTGAGGTCGGCGGCGGCTGGAAGAGCTGCTGGCGGAAGCGCACACCGCCCGAGGTCGGGTCATGCGCCGTCAGCGTCGCCTTGAGTTTCATGGCCTTCTGGTAGTCGCGCCGGTCGCGCTCACAGCACGACGACAGCGTCGGGTCGTTCGCCATGTAATCCTCGTCCAGCTCATCGCCGCCGCCGCCGTGTGAGTGCCCGTGGAGCTCGTGGTGGTGCTGGTGATTGCAGCAGCTCATGATGCGATGCTCGGTGTGTGTGTGTACTGTATGCGGCGCCATTTTCCGGAAGCGACGGTGTTAAGTTCGATTGAATCCAGAAGGCTAAGTACGATACCAACTCGTTAAGTACGATTCAGAGCCTCGTTGCGTCGCCCTGTCGCGTGCTCCTGACAAGTCTCGTCGTGATCAAAGTTCTAGAAATCCAGTACTCAGGCGGCTTCGTTGGGTAAATCTCGCTTTTTATCAGTTCTTCAATTCCGCAAACTATGCCATAACAGTAGACAACATCAGCCATTACTATCCGGGGATCCCACCACCCGAATGCGGTCCATTCTATCATTGGTCAAAAATACCCATTCTTGCAACATTCTCATTGGACAAAACGCATCCACCGGCCCCATGCCAATCGTTCCGAGCGAAAAAGAAACAACAATCGCGCGCGCGGCCGCGGGTTTCCCTTCCACTCACTCACCCAAAGCCTTCGCACCAAAAAGGCTCGAGAAGGACGGACGCCTTCTCCGCGCCTTCCTTGCTCCCTGCGTCGATCCAGGGCCCTCGCTGCATGCGCCTCTAGCCAGCGACGACTGCAGCGTCTCCGGCATCCTCTTGCGTGTCCTTCACGAGTCTCCACGCGTCAAGGAACCCCGGGAATCCTTTGAAGATGCCGCTGCTCCAGCTTTCCGCTGCGTCTTCGCACGCGGCTGCGGCCTCGACGACCGCGCGCGCTGCTCGATCCATCGTGCGTCGTCGTGCGCTGTCGTACTACCGCGGCAACCAGCCCCGCACGCTCGCTGCCGCCCTCCCGTCTGCTGGATCCCGCAAGGAGAGCTCGCTGGCTGCGACTGCGACGGCGAGTGTGCATGAAGCAGATGCCGAGTCAGACCGCATGCTTGCTATTGCCGACTGGGCGCTAAACGCGGAGCGCATTCAGCCGCGCTCGTCGCTCCAGAAGTCGCGGTTGGAGTTCAGCCTGCCTCCTGAGCTCGCGTCGCTCACCAGCGCCTCCCCTGTGGTGGAGGAACTGGCAGCCGAGATGGACCCGGCTGCGCTCGCAAGCGCCAGTCGCGCGTACATTTCGGACGCGGACGTCGACAAGTGGCTCCACGACTTTGAGATCCCGCAGGAGCACCTGGCCAAATGCCAGACGCAGGAGGAGGTGCAGGAGCTGCGCCGCCGGTACGCGCGTCAGCTTCGCCTTGAGTGCTCCGTGTACGAAATGGCCATGGACAAGTTCAAGTCGTCGCACCTCAAGGTGCGACAGATCGGGCGCGCGTCCAACACGAACGCGGCCAAGGACCTCATTCGCCAGTGGATGGGTCCCGCGCAGGAGTTTATCCGCAACGAGCAGTCTCGCATCCGTGCTGGCCGCCACTCGATGGACAGCAACATGTATGGCCCTGCGCTGCTGATGCTCAAGCCCGACGTTCTGGCTGCTACGGGCATGAACGTGATGCTGAACCAGTGTCTGGGCGAAGCTAAGGGGCCAAAGTTCATCAAGCTTGCGCTTGCTATGGGCAAGGCCGTGCAGGAGGAGATCATCGTGCAGAAGGAGCGCGCTGAGAAGCGCGGCGGTCCGGACATGTACTACCTGCAGCGTGCTGCGATGGTGGAGAGCGACATCATCAAGGCGAAGATGCGCGCCTACCATGACGAGGTCGGTGCGTGGGACAAGCGACTCCAGCTGAAGGTCGGCGCAGCGCTGATCGATTGTATCCAGCGCTCCTGCTTTGTTCCTGATGCGCATGAGAAGCGTCATCACCGCGACGATGAGGATGCCAACAAGAAGGCGCCGAAGAAGCCGCAGCAGCCTGCGTTCCTGCATGACTACGTGTTTGAGCGGAATCGCCGTGCGGGCGTGATCAAGATCCACCCGGAGATCGCCAACACTGTGCTCAAGACGAACCCGGGCGATAACATTCTGCCATGGACGGCCCGCTACCTTCCGATGCTCGTGCCGCCGACGAAGTGGACGAGTATCGTGAACGGCGGATACCTGAAGCTGCACACAAAGATCATGCGTCAGCGCGACTCGGCGTGGCAAATGGACTGCGTCAAGCGCGGTGAGCTGGACCCGCTCTTCAAGTCGCTGAACCTGCTGGCTGAGGTGCCGTGGGTCATCAACAAGAAGGTGCTGAACGTCATCTTGGCGCTGTGGAACAACGGAGGTGGCTTTGGGGACCTTCCATCGCGTACCGACCTGCCGCTGCCCGAATGGAAGGAGGAGTACGCGAGCGACCCGTCGCAGCGCGAGACATACGACAAGATGACTCGAAAGGTATGTGCCCACTGTCTATTCATTTGCATTACCCTGCACCAGAATCAAGCCCGCCATGCTTCTTTGGGAAGAATCCCAATCGTGCGTGCGCGGGTTCAAACTGATTGTGCGAAAGCAAGCGGTCTCGCTCGGCTTCACACGTTGCTATCCAACTTCGATGGAAAGCAACATCCTGCCGAGTAGACTCACATGCCCGTACTGTACATTGTGTTTGGTTTGATGCCCCGAGTTCTAACTGATTGCTCGTGTTCCTAACAACAGATCCAGCAGCACAACAATGAGCTTCATTCGCTGCGTTGCGACACGCTCTACAAGCTGCAGGTCGCGGAGGAGTTCAAGGACGAGAAGGAGCTGTACTACCCGTACAACATGGACTTCCGTGGCCGTGTGTACCCGATCCCGCCGAACCTCAACCATCTCGGCTCGGACCTGTCGCGCAGTCTGCTCGTCTTCCGCGACCGCAAGCCTATTGGTGAGCACGGTCTGCGCTGGATGAAAATCCACCTCGCGAACGTGTTTGGTGTCGACAAGTGCTCCTTCGATGACCGTGTGGCGTTCGCGGATGCACATCTCGACAAGATCCAGGCGTCGGCGCGCGACCCGCTGAACGAGACGGACCCCGACTGTGCGTGGTGGAAGGATGCCGACTACCCGTTCCTCGCGCTCGGCGTCTGCTTTGAGCTGACCAACGCGCTCGCTTGTCCGAACCCGGCGGAGTACGAGTCGAACATCCCCATCCACCAGGACGGTTCGTGCAACGGTCTTCAGCACTACGCCGCTCTTGGACGCGACCGCTCCGGTGGTGAACAGGTGAACTTGGTGCCCGGTCCTCGTCCCAGCGACGTGTACACTGGTGTTGCGACACAGGTGATGCAAAAGGTTCAGCGCGATGCTGAGCTGGACGCTCCCGACGATGATGCGGAACTCCCGCCGTTCGAGCAGGTCAACGAGAACGACTCGCCAGCGGAGAAGGCGCGGAAACTGGCGGTGCGCGACGTGTACTCCCGTCGCCGCCGCAAGAAGCTGGCGCGTTTCCTGTTGGGCACGATCACGCGCAAGGTCGTCAAGCAGACGGTTATGACGAGCGTGTACGGTGTGACGTACATTGGCGCGCGAAAGCAGATCTCGGCGCGTCTGGAAGAAGTCTTCCTGACGGGCGGCCATCTGATGGATGCGGAGCTGGAGGATCAGATCTACCACGCGTCGTGCTACGCCGCTGAGCTGACGATGGAGTCGATGGGCGACCTGTTCACGTCGGCGCGTAGCATCATGGCGTGGCTCGCGGATTGCGCGTCCAAGGTGGCCAATAACGGCCAGGCCATGTCGTGGATCACGCCGCTGGGCCTGCCTGTCGTGCAGCCGTACCGCCGCACGTCGTCGCAGCAGGTGCGCACCAAGGTGCAGCACGTGCTGATGGTGCTGACGGAGCACCTGCCGGTGAGCACTGGGCGGCAGAAGTCGGCGTTCCCGCCCAACTTCGTGCACTCGCTCGACTCGACGCACATGCTCATGACGGCGGCGCGCTGCCTCGAGGAGGACAAGATCGCGTTCGCGGCCGTGCACGACAGCTACTGGACGCACGCGTGCTCGGTGGACATCATGAACCAGCGGCTGCGCGAGGAGTTCGTGCACCTGTACGAGCAGCCGCTGCTGGACGAGCTGCTGCTGCAGCTGCGCCTGCGCTTCCCCAAGACGCGCTTTAACGACGTGCCCAAGCTCGGGGACCTCGACCTCAAGGTCGTGCTCGACAGCCCCTACTTTTTCAACTAGTCGGGTTGGTGTCATGAAGCTGGTGGTGGAGGGCGGCTACAGCAGTAGAGAGACCAAGACGACGGCCCTGTGTTGGTGCGACGAGCTGGAAAGTGGGTGTAATCTATCAAGACAAAAATGTGAACGAAGCTTCATCTTCGGTACCTGTGGGAAGGAAATGTGGCGGATGTCTACGGCGTCTACAGCGTCTCGCCTCAAAGTACATGCAATGATCATCGAGCTCTCTTTATATTAGCGGGTATTAGTGTGCATGTCCCTGTCGTTCCTGACGTCCCGTTTCACACAAGGAACCCGGCGGGCTGCGTGGCCAACGGCAGCTCGCCCTCGGACGTCTTCCGCTCGCGCTCGGCGTCCCCGTCGGCGGCCCCGGCCAGTCGTCGCATCGGGTTGGCGGCCGCGGTCGGCAGCGGGCCGCCGCCCAGGAGCGACGACCGGCGGTGCTCCAGCCAGCCCTCGAGGCTCAGCCGGCCGTGCAGCCGCCGCTCGCCTATCCGCAGCTTGTCCTCGACCGCCGGGTCGTCTAGCTCGAGGAACACGCCCAGCGTTCCCAGCGCTTTGCAGGCCGTGACGCCGTGGAACGGCACGCGCTGCTCGCGGAAGTGGCGGGCGCGGTAGCAGCCGCGCAGCGCGCTCAGCACCTCGCGCATCATGCCCGAGAGCGCTCGCGCGCGCGCCGCGAGCACCCGCGGGGACTGGTAGTTGAACAGCGTCTTGCGCGAGAACGGGACGGCTCGGAGCACGCCCGCGAGCGACCAGAACGGGCACGAGCCGAGCGCGCAGCAGCACGCGGCCGGGTCGTTCACGTCCGTCAGGGCCAGCAGCTGCGCGTACAGCGCCCGGCACTGCGAGTAGGTGCGCGCGACCTCGTGCGCGACCGGCACGGCACTGCAGCCGTCGTCTTCCGGGCTGCCGTCGACGTCGTTGTCGTCGTCAACATCGTCTTCTAACTCCCATCAGCCACGCGCGTAGCTGCCGTTGAGCTCGTTCAGGTAGTGGTGCGCCTTCGACCGGCGCTTTTTGAGCGGACGGAGACCGAACACGTAGCGTGTCGAGGTCGACGGTGGAGCGTTGGGGTCGCTACCGTCCTGGCTGGCAGCCTTGGGCTCGACGCGCACGACGCGGACGTCGATCTCGCGCAGCAGCAGCGTCCTCATGGCTCGGTCTATCGTCCGGCCGAGTGGCTGCAGCAAGTCTTCGAGACGTGGTTTGTATTGTACCTGACGACCGAGAGCGTCGAGAGAGGTTGGACAGGCTGGAAAACCCAAACTGACAGCGCCTGGCAGGTTGCGGTGAGTCGCCGCGGTGTTGATTATCGCTTGGCCGAGTGCTTCAGCGCGTTGCTAACGCTGCAACAGGTGCCGGTCCCCGATTCCACCGCAACGGGGTCTCAAGCCCGCAGCAAAGACGCGGGCAAGCGCACACGCGCGCGCTGAATACCGGACAGGACGAGCATTGAACGCTGCGCCTTCTCGTGTTTGTCCTCGGCCGGCTGTCACCTTCAGAGACGCTGCGAGGGCGTGTAAAGCACTCGGCTAAGGCGCGCGCGGACATTTATGTGACTTGAGACCGTGTTGGTAACCCGAGGAGCTTGCGAGCGCCGTCCAGTGCTTGGTGACTTGCGAGCGCGGTGATGGCTTGAGGGCGAGGGGAACGGAAGCAGTTGGCGCAGTGCTTTGATGTGGTTGGCCGCGTGCACGCGGTTGGTGTCAAGGGCCAGGTGTCCAAGAGCACATGGAGGGGCTGTGCAGATGCTCGGCCAGGCGGCGGGCGGCTCGATAGTGAGAACTGTGAGTGAAGTCATCGCGGCGACAAAGCCCCGCGTTCAACGTGTTACACCACCAACCACAGCCGTGTTCGTCGTGCCAGTCCATAGCAACTCCAAGACGTTTTCGGCGCTCGAGACACGCGCGCGCGCCGAGCTCTGTCGTGCTTCACTTCGCGCCGTGCTCACGCGGCAAGGATGGCGCGTTGTGATGCAGTAGCGCCTTGTGATAGTTTAAGACGCGAAACCCGACCGCTTGAGCGGCGGACGGTGGTGGGCGAGTGTCAAACAGCGTGTGGAGGTACAGTGAGACAGCACGGACGCGCTTCGATCGCGCACTCAAAGCGCTCTCGTGCCTTCATAACTTTGAAGCGAAGCAGACGCAAGACGAAGTCGCGCATGCGAAAAGGGAGACGACTTCGTTACCAACCGATTGCGGAATCGAGGGCTGCTGACAGTGGCAGAATGCGCGAGCGCTTGCTCACAAGAGTGGCTTTGCCGCAGACGAAGTGCTGGCCGTAGGACGGGTGGTTCCAGACACGACCCGCGCCTTTGGTGGGGTGGCCAGCGCTGCGTATGCAGCCGGAGATGGATCACAACTAGAGGACAAGCATCGCCGCAGCTACTTGCGCATTCACGTTCACAGTTGCAGACCGGAGCAAATGACTGTTTGGCCATTCATGTTGCCAGGGCACCGGCTGCGTGTCCAGCTTGAAACGTCGAGCGGGAAGTGATGGGGGAGGACGATGGATCGTGGATGGAAACTCCAGCCACCACCAAGACTGATCACCTTCCTGCGCGTCTACACAGCGTTGCGGTCCGATTTCGATGGTGAACACGCTGCTTGGTCCAACCAGCAGCGCTGGCCACCAGCGGAATGGGCAAGCGCGTTGCGTAACCTCGTTTTTGCTTTATTGGATAACGAATCTGACTTGGTGGCCAGCAGAACCAAGACAGTTCGCAACTCAAAAGACGCCGAGTCATCAAGTACACGGCCCACCGGTGGGTATGCTTGCTCCTGCTCGACACCCGGCCGATCCGAACACCTGCCGTCTCCTTCCGCAGCTCGTTTGAGCAACGAGCTGGACATTCAGCGCAGTCACAAAAGAGATCGTTGTCGAGGCGCTGATGCAGTCAAGTGCCGCCGTTAGAGTCGACCATCACGTGGGCCAAGACCATACATAGCGTCGATCGACAGTACTGGAGTACAGTACAGTAATGTAGTGTGTATCATGGTATAGCTTGTATGAGCCGGTGTAATCGCAGGACTGCGACACGGTCGCAAACGATCCACCGCGAGTCCGTCCACTGTGTGAATGAATCAGCGGGCAGCACAACACGACGTCATGAAAACTTGCACACGAACACGCCGCTGACATGAGACAGACACGCAAATTCGTGCCGTTGCCTATCGGAAACTGTAGCTTGGAAGGTGCTTGGGCGGCTGACGTTTCCACCGCTCGTTCCAGACGTACAGATATGAGGAGCTGGACGGCACCACAAGCTCCGCCCTGGCAGTATCTGCCCAGCGAATGCGCAACACGGTCAAACGCACTCTGTTGCAGTGTGGAGAGATGTCCAGCCACCCGGCCTCTTCGTATACAACGCGCGCTCTGATCCAGGAGGACCCTCCTCCTCCAAGTTCAAACCTGCGAGCAATGCGCATCTACAGTTATCCATGAAGTGCGATGTACAACCCGGAAGATACGCTCATACTGTATCCGACTGACACGACCGAATCGTGCACAACTACTGGACAGCTAAAATCCAGAGCAAAAGTGTACTGTACCGTACAGTACAGTACCATTCAGGTCTGCGCTCCATCCCCTCCCCTTTCCCCACACGTTGAAGTTGATGGGGCTGCCACGTCGCCTGCCTGGTGAAATCCGGTGATCTAATTGGCCCCTTGGTGCGCGTCACGGCCAGGTGTCCTCCGCCGCCCACAATCCGTCCAGCACTATCATATATTAACGCAATCGGTTTACCAGAGGTTAATCCCTCACACATTCATTCTATTAGTTAGATTTAATAATATTAACTTCGTTATGTACAATAGATTATACAGGTAACGCCGCGTTTGTGCAATTCTGAGCCGCGAGCGACGGGGCCGGGCGTGAGGCCAGTCCGGTGCCGCAGACGCGTCGGTTCGCGGATCGAGTGGCTTTCAGCACCGGAACCGACCGGCTCAGCCTTGCGCGTCCCCCGTGGCGTCATACAGTTTCCAAGTCAGCACGCGGATGCGCCGCCCACCATAGCAAGCGACCAATCACCGTGGAGAGAGGAGGATGAGGTGAGTTATACTGTATCATTGACACTCTCGTCAATAGAACCGAGCGCCGGGCGATCCCCGCCAAACAAGACACCCGGCTATACGCCGTCGCAATCGTCCAGTCGGACGCGCCGGCCGGCCATGCCATCCCCACTTTGCAACCCGCCGCCGACCGCGCACATCGACTAATAAAGTAGAATACTCCGCCCAGTTTCCGATAAATAGGTAAGCGCACCGATGACCCAATGTCGCTCGCTCGCTCGGCTCCGGCCGTTGGGCCTGCTGCTCGCGCTGGTTGTGGCGCTGGTTGTGGCCGCGGCCGACGGCTCGACCAACTCGACGGCGACGGTGGTCATCTGTCCGTCGTCGCAGACGTACGACGCCTCGCTGGACAAGTGCGTGGACTCGGTCTCGTGCCCGTCGTCGCAGTACTACGACTCGACGCTGGACAAGTGCGTGGACTTTGAGAGCCGCGGCGCCAAGGCCGGCGAGGACCACAGCACCGAGATCGACTCGGGCAACACGGCCTGGATGCTGTCCGCGAGCGCCATGGTCATGATCATGACGCCCGGCATGTCCTTCTTCTACGCCGGCCTCGCGGGCGACGAGATGGCGTCCAACACCATCATGATGTCCTTCGTCAGCATCGCCATCGTGTCCATCCAGTACTTCGCCTTCGGCTACTCGGCCACCTTCAGCTCGGACGGCATCTTCGCCTGGGCCGGCTACAACAACGTCGGCCAGGTGCCCAGCGGTACCTACGGCCAGGGCATCCCGCACTGCGTCTACGCGCTGTACATGACGCAGTTCGCCATGATCACGCCCGCCATGCTCAGCGGCGGCATCGTCGGACGCATGAAGTTCGGCGCGTTCGTGCTCTTCGTGATGCTCTGGACGTCGACGGTCTACGACCCGCTCGCGCGCTGGATGTGGTCGCTGCAGCTCGACGACAACTGGGTCGTCACCGCGCTCGGGTGGGAAGGCAAGCTCGGCAGCCTCGACTTTGCCGGCGGCACCGTGATCCACGTGTCGAGCGGCTGTGGATCGCTCGTCGCGGCGCTGGTCGTCGGCAAGCGGTACAACCACGGCGAGCCCGTGCGCCCGCACAACATCCCGCTCGTCATGATCGGCGCGACGCTGCTTTGGTTCGGATGGTACGGCTTCAACGCCGGCTCTGCGGCCGCGGCCGACAAGATCGCGGCCATCGCGGCCATCAACACGCACCTTGGAGGCTGCGCCGGCTTCCTGACGTGGATCGCGATCGAGTACGCCGTCTACCGCAAGTTCGACCCGTGTGGCGCCGCCAGCGGCGCGCTCGGCGGCCTCGTGGGCATCACTCCCGGCTGCGGCTACGTTCACCCGTGGGCGGCGGTGCTGTTCGGCATTATGGGCTCGACCACGGCGTTCTGGGCCATCCAGCTCAAGAACAAGCTGCGCTACGATGACACACTCGACTCGTTCGCGCTCCACGCGTGCGCAGGCTTCATGGGCGGCATCATGACGGGTCTGTTCGCCACCAACGAAGTGAACCCCAACATCGAGGGCGGCGCCTTCTACGGCCACCCGGAGCTGCTGTGGCACCAGCTCGTGTCGCTCGTGGTCGCCGCCGCGTACTCGTCGGTTGTGACGTTCATCCTGCTCATGCTGCTCAAGTACACGGTCGGGCTGCGCGTGGACGAGGAGAAGGAGGTGCGCGGCATCGACATCTCGTACCACGGCGGCCTCGCCTACGACTACAGCGCGCACGGGCCCAACATGCACGGCTCGCCCAACTTCAAGGCCGCCAACCCGCCCGAGGGCGGCTTCGAGTCGCTCATGACGCCCATGGACGCCGGCAACCACACGTCCGTCGAGACGACCGTCACCACCGTCTAGCAGACGACACTGGGCGGTTGGTACGCATTGCACGTTACCTTTTTGCTTGCCTGCATGTATCATCAAAGAAAGACGAGAGAGAGAGAGAGAGAGAGAATTAGAAGGGAGAGTAAACAAATCATACACCACACAAGCCATGAAGAACACACAAGCGAATGACGTGGCGGGATATCCCTGGGTGCCTGACAGGCGTGGGTGCGAGAGCTGATCTTTGAGCGGCACGGCATTGGCGAGAAACTGAAGTTGGATACTGTATGTGCCCGCGCCTGCAACGGTGACGGATGACTCGAGAGTATTGTAATAGGTCATACGATGAGCTCTCAGGCGTTCACAAAGGCGAAGGTCTCCAAGGTGCCTCGTTCATTATGCGCTCCCAGTTGATGTGGCTGCTTCAAGAGAAGCCATGGAGGTGCAGCCAGCCACCAAGCGCCTTGCTTCGATAATTTACGGAGTCAACACGTAACTTACTCGTAAAATACCGAAAATACGGTAACTTATACTGATTTTGCATGCAGCGGAACATTTCGGTAATTTACCACAACCTAGACTCTAGCCTACAGAAAAAATCGAAGCCTGTCCTGGATTCATTTTTTTTTCCATAGGTTCAATGTACCCGCTGGGTTCTGATTGGCTAAAACCAGGGCTCGTCACACTTTCCGGCGCGTAACCTCCCACCAATACCCCGTCCACGATGCAGTTCGTGACCAGTTGTGTGCGGATGGTAACCGTAACTATGTAACCGTAACCTCCCGCAGATTCAACCTGAGAGAGCTCCTCGTCTACGGTCCACAGACACATTCTCCAGCTCAATTCCCAACGGCACTGGCGCATTTCTCAACCTTCCGTCCAAGCAGCAGCAGCACTCGTTCCCAAGCACCGTGGTGATCGACATGGCATCTGTAGGTGCTGCTCCTTCCTCTCCAGCTCCTGTACCCTCATCGCCACCGGCGGCGGCGCTGCGGCGCTTCCTCAAGGCGCGCGAGGCCGAGCTGCGCCGCGTGGTGCTGCACGTGAACACCCAGGTCGTGTACAGCTCGGAGGACTCGACCTCGCCCTTCACACTGTACGTGCTCAAGATCCTGGACAACAGCGGCGCCAGCGGGCGGCGCGGCGCCGACGACTGGCAGGTCGAGAAGCGCTTCTCCGAGTGCTACGCGTTCCACAGCAAGTTTGTCAAGATGGTGTGCGAGTGGGAGGACGCCGTCGCGGCGGAGAAGCACGAGCAAGCGGAAGAAGGAGAAACTGCTCGACAGCGAGCGAGCGTATTGCTAAAGGCGCTGAGACGCGCGGCGAAGCGCGAGTTCCCGCGCAAGCACATGCGCTACGACACGCAGAGCATCGTCCGGGAGCGCCGCGAGCGGCTGCCGGACTTTGTCCACACGCTCTTCACGGCGTACACGGACCTGATGCTGTACTTCCAGTGGTACGCCGGCGCTTTCAAGGGCACACAGGAGACGGCGGCCCACAAGCAGCTGCGCGGCATCTTCAGCGCGCTCGAGAGCTTCCTGAGCGTGCCGGCCAAGCGAAAAGAGGCCGATGCACGCATGGTCGCGGCCATTCTCGCGCTCGATGCCGCGGACCAAGACCCCAGCGCTGCTATTAGCAACGATCTTGGCCCCAAAGACGGCGCCATGTGTTGCATTTGCTTGGGCGACGCGTGCGACAACTACGGCGGCGACGAGAGCGAGGCGGACGCCGACGCGGCCGAGCAGTGGGTCACGCTGCCGTGCGACCACCAGTTCCACGAGACGTGCGTCATCAGTTGGTTCCGGTCCAAGGCGAGCTGCCCCGTGTGTCGCCGCGACCCCGCGGCCGCCAGCGCGCGCGCCATGGCGCTGCATTAACCAAGCCAAGCGCCGATGTGAGTATCTGTACGGTACGTGCATATCCTGCATGGAGCATGCTTTTTATTCGGCATTGATACGCAACGGAAGGAAGAGGCCGGCATATTTATGAGCGCGTCAATTCGAAAGCTGCGTTTTTGGATTGGTTCGCATGGACGCGCGCGCTTTTGTCTCACCAATTGCCGCCGTTTGGCCGTTGATACTCGGCTTCCAGTGTCTTGTTTGTAGCGATTGGTGGCTCAAAATGGCGCTCGCAAGTGATAGGAACGCGGTTGAACACACTCATTAGCCTTGCAAGTCGACCAGGCTCACGATACTCGCGCCAAAGTGTCGACTGCACATGCACAACCAACGTCATCGTACTTAATCGATTATTTCTGGTACTGTAGCCATTTTGGCACTGGTACCAGGTATACGTCTCTCCTTCCGCATAGTAACCGGATGGTAGGTCATTCGTGTACTATTATACGATGATATACACAGCCCACCGTGGTTTGTGTGGTTGCCAGGGGGCGGCTCCTTCGCTGTATACTAAACTCAAGAGAGCTGGAGGTAGTACCGTAGTGGGTTACAAGTGTACCCACCCACCATTTTCGACCCAGCGTATACTCAGTCTTGCGCTTGGAAACCCATCGCGAAAGAAGCGCGACGAGGACCCGACACCTCGCCGCGCGATCCGCCGTCGCGCTCGCCAGGAAACAGCTACGCCTTCCGCAAGCAGCTCAGTCTATAGAGGAAGACAAGGCGGTTCTACCAATACCCTTGCCGGCGTCGGAGCGTCCCCCTGGCCTCTGTTTCGTCCAGATGACAATCACCAAGCGCGTGCGGCAGCAAATGCTGGACGGCGACGCGGAGGACGCGGCGCTGATCCGCCTAGAGCCGCACCCGGCCCACGTAGGCAAGGCGGGCATGGCGGCTGTGACGCGCGCTCCTCAGAGCGGCAACTCGGAGAACAACGACACGACCAACACGGGCGACAGCAGCAGCAGCACCAAGGCCGGGCAGGCGTGGTCAGCTGCCGAACACGAGCGGTTCCTGGAGGCGCTCGCCATGTACCCGTCGGGCCCATGGAAGCTCGTGGCGGCTCACGTGGGCACGCGCACGACGCGCCAGACCATGACGCACGCGCAGAAGTACCGGCAGAAGATCGAGCGCCAGCGGAGACGCAGCTCGCAACAGCAGCAGCAGCAGCAGTCGCAGCCGCCGGCTTCCACGGAAGAAGCCGATAGTGAGGCAGCAATGCGCGCCCGTGCAGCTATGCTGACGCTGCAGCAGGCAGCGGACGTATTCCATGCGGCTGGTAATGGCGGGAGACCTGAGCTTGTGGATCGGGATGCAACGAATGGCAGCAGCAACCTTCACAAGCCAAGCAGCCAAGTGCGCTCTTCGGACCCACGGCGATACAGCGAGCTGGACAAGGCGAACGCGCGGTCGCTGCTGATGTCGGAGTCGTCCAAGGTGACGCAGGCGGTCGTGTCGCTGATCCAGCTAGCCGAGCCGACCGCAGTGGTCGGAAGGCTGCCTTCTACGAGTGTCGAGCCGATCGGTAGCGAGTCCAGTGGCGCCGCGGTTTCGAGCGCATGAGAGCCCGCACCTGTATGGCGGTATTGCCGTTGCGATAACGGATCTACAGTAGTCGATCTGGTGTAATGAACAACGCATGCATAAGCGCTACTCGCCCGCAAGACCTCACTGCTTCTCCAAGGCACTTCTGTTATTTGGCTGCGACCAAATGCCAAATTCCAATGACAGCGAGCCGGCCTTCACGTTGCGCACTCACTGACGAATCAATTGTTGCGACTCACCAATGCATGAGGCGCCTAGACACGCGGATACTCGTAGCACACGATGGTCACGCGAGTAAGTGGCAGAAGCCGACGATGGACCGGACGATGGCGACAGGAGGTGTGCCTATGTACGCCGTGGCTTCCAACTACCGAGGCGACGCCGCTCCTTTTGGACCATACTCAGGAGTAATATTAGTGACCGCAGCCACGAATGCTTTAAAGCAGCAGATACTTACTCCTCCGTACTGGCATTCGCACCGTCTCCCCTCACGCGGAGACCTCCATCCTCGACCCACTGCAGCACCAGCTCTTTCTTGACGGGCCACAACTCGAGCAGTGACTCGCGGTTGTACAAGTGCGGGTAGTGATACGCCAACCAGCGCAGAATCTCGAGATGTCCGCCGGTAACAGCGAGATCGAAGGCCTGGGCCGAGCATCCTTCACTCCGATTCGCGTGCAGGAACAGCAGAACCTCAAAGCGCCCGTTGCCCGCGGCGTCATCCATTGCACGCGTCGAACATCCCTCCGTGCGGTTCTCATGGAGCCACTTGAGCATCTGCAAGTCGCCTCGCTTGGCTGCAACATCCATCGCCTTCGTCGTGCACGTGGCGAATGGAGCAGACGGACAGTGCTCCGTCAGCCAGCGTACGACACCCCAGTGCCCATACTCGGCTGCCCGGTCGATGATTCCAGATGACCCACCCTCGTTCCGGTTCTCAAGCAGCCACTTGGTCACGTCTAAATGTCCATGCTTGGCCGCACCGTCCATGGCGGCGGTCGTGCAGCCCTCCGAGCGGTTCTCGTGCACTTGACCACCTCAAGCTTGTTGTTAGCAGCCGCACCATCCATGGCGGCGACGGAGCAGCCCTCGGTCCTGTTCCCAAGCAGAAACTGCACTATCTCGAGACGTTCGTTAGATGCAGCGAGGTCGACAGTATTGCCGAAGCATCCTTCGCTGCGGTTCTCGTGAAGCCACTTGACCATCTCCAGGTTACCCCTTCCCGCCGCGACGTGCATGGCCCTGGACATGCAGCCTTCGGTCCTGTTCTCGTGCAGCCACTTGACAACCTCGAAATGACCGTCCTTCGCGGGGTAGTCCATCGCGAGCGTCGTACAGCCTTCCGTCCGGTGCTCATGAAGCCACTTCACAACGTCCAAGTGGCCGAAACTTGCCGCGTCGTCCATTGCATCGGGCGCACATCCATCCTCACGGTTCATATGAAGCCACTTGACGAGTTCCAGGTCACCACGAGCAGCAGCACCAACCATCGCAAGCGTCGTGCACCCTTCAATGCGATTTGCGTGCAGCCATCGGACAAGATCCGAGTGCCCATAGTTCGCGGAGGTATCCATGGCAGCGGTCGACGCAGTGATCGTCAGCCATTTGTAGTTTTGCGCGACCAGCCAGGTGACACATTCAAAGGATGCCTCGTGCTCCGCGAAGTCAAGGTTAAGCAGGCACGGAAAGCGAAAGCCTCGCGGCTGGGCCAGACGCGTCTCCAATTCGTTGTCGCCTTCACCGTCAAACTCATGGCCATGGTCATTGCCAAAGTCGGCGTCATCATTCCCATCCTCACTGTCGATGTCGGCATAGTCATTCCCATCGTCTTCGACGCAAACACCTCCTCCGGCTTGAAACAAGCGGTCCAGGTACCGAGCGAGCCATTTCACCACGTCAACTCGCCCAGCGGCCACTGCATGCTCGATCCCATTCCTCTTTGTCGTGAATCTGCACTCGACAGCCCACTGGAGGTACTCGAGACTGGCTGAAGCGAACATGTCGTCGCGCAGCACGAAATGGCGAAGCTCCAGCTCCCACTGCTCGTGGTTCTTGCTGTCCGACCGGTGCTCACGTGGTGGTTGTTGCTTCACAAGCCACTTCGTCACCTCAAAGTGTCCATTCCGTGCTGTTGCGGACACTTCTTCAATGCTCAGAGCTGTGAACGGGTACTCCTCGTAGAGCCACTTGACCACCTCCAGTTTCCCGTTCCCGGCGGCGTAGACGGCGCCGTCCGTGATGAGGTTGTTGGGCGCGTACTCGGTAGCCAGCCACTTGATCGCTTCCAGGTTTCCTTCCGCCGCGGCCGTGTTGGCGGCTAGCGTAAACTGCCAGTCGCGGAAAAAGCGGTCGATCGGCTGCTGCTGCTGCTGCCGGTCAATGTGGCGCAGCAAGGCCAGCGAGAAGAGGCCCTTGACTTTGCAGGCGTCCGCGAACCCCCCAGTCGTACGCCGTGTCCACGAACGAGTTGATGAGGCCGACAACGTGCGGCAGCGCCCTCACGCGTGGGTGCTCGAGGCAGACGACAGCCACGCGCAACAACGACGGCGGGCGACCGGATGTCGGCGACGGCGGTGGCGACTCGTGGCGCGCCAGTTTCTTGTTCTTCGTGCCAGCGCGGCGTCCGTGACGCCCACGGCCCGCTGCCTGTCTTGAAGCGCCCGTGGCGCCGCCATCAGACGGCCCATTGGTCTCGAGCGGCCACGCGAGCGCCATGGTGGGCTCGAACCAAAGTGAACAATTTTGCAAAGGTTGTTGAGCCTCTAAAAATGGCCATCGCGTGGCGACTGGAGGCGATTGACCGTCTTTAGATGCGATGTTGGCCTCGTAAACCTACTGAACACGTTCAGCCAGCGGGTCAGCGCCAATGCGTCGGTAGGTGGAAGGCACCGGCCCCTGGCTGTGCCTCGCCGCATCCGGCGCCGTGGACTACAATAGTGTGGCCGTACAGGATGAGCGCTCGATCTGCGATCGTCTGAACGCCCGTGCGCGCCAGCACGGGGACGTTGGGCAACTGGAACGCGTTCACAACCATGTTGACCGTGCTGGTCTTGCGGATTACCGCGCAGCGGTTTACCGCTCGAGTCGACGCACACCTCGGGGGTGGACCGAGTGTGCAAGCACAGCACCGACATGAAGAGGCTCGCCGCACGCATCGCTATGGTTGAAGAACCTGCGCCACCGTCGCGGGGATAGGGACATGTCCCAAGGTAGCGCTGTACTGTAGTCGGGTTTGTACCACAACCGCTACAAACAGATAACGACTGCGCCCTGCTACCCTTCGAGCTTCCCACGGGTGAACTTGCCCTCCGGGTACGTCACTTAGGTGCGTCACCTGACCGCGTCATCGAGGTGGGTCACTCTGATCGCGTCATCGAGATGCGTCACTTGGATACGCTGCGGCCGACGATATCAGATACAGTACTAGAGTACACGTGTACTGATATCGCTTAGTAGCATCACAGTCTCTCGTAATCGAACAAGGGCCAGATGGAATGCGCTTTTGGCTGTCGTCACCGGTCTTGAGCAGATCCAGGATACCGCGGCCTCTGTCGTCTTGTTTTCTTCTTTTCTTTTTGTTTGCTTTTCGGGTTGCTCTGTTGCAGTTGGATACTGTAATACGGTCGCCATCGCACTGGCTGTTCATTCACACGGGCAACCGCCAGCCGATGTGGCCAACGCTCGACTGCCCACGAAGCAGCGACCGATTGCACAGTAGCTGACGCATTTGATGTCGACACCGGAGAGAATGGCGCGCGCTGGACACGACACGTCGCCGTTCCGCGCTCCCTTATCCCTCGCGTCACACGTGGTCCATCCCGATCCATCCCCCCTCTTTATGAAATATGAGCTATCGACTATAAGAGGTCACTGTTTCCGATCGCGCCGCAGTGCGGACCTGTCGGATACCACCAGTCGTGTCTCATAAAGTTGTAGAGGTGGCGGAACGTTCGCGGAGACCATCGAGATCTTGGCAGGCCACCTCTTTCCATGGAACGAAGAGCACGCAACGTCAACCCATGGGCGACGGGTGGACTGTGCGTGCGTGCACCCCAAGCGGTGCACGCACGCTGGACGCGGAAGAAAGGGCCGACCGAGTCTGAATAGCGCAGAGAGCGGACGCGTTCACTTGAGGTGATGGCTGCATCTTTGGGTAAATGCGCGCTCGCCCACGTCGGAGCTGCAACCTCGTCGCCGAGTTGTAAATGGATTGAGGCCCGAACTTGTGGGCGGAGAGATAAGAAACGGGCTCCGTTGGGCGACGGACGCCAGGAAGCGCCGTTTCGATGTGCTCTGAACGCTTGACCGCTTCTTCCTTCTTCTTGTCCGACCCCGTTTCCATCGCAACGGCCACTGTGGCGTCCGCATTACCGATTTCTCCACGAAGAAAACACACACAGATCCACTTCACACCAGCTACAGCCCGGCGCCGCACGATGACGATTACGGACAAAGTCCAAAAGAAGCTCCGCACCACCACCAGCGACGGACGGTCGACGGTCGTGAACATCCCGCCACGGAACGCGAGCAAGCCCGACCAGAGCGGCAGCGTGAGCGTTATGCAAGAACCCGCCCAGAGAAGCGGCCACTGGACCAACGACGAGCATCAGCGGTTCATGCTGGGCATCGAGATGTTCCCCGAGGGCCCGTGGAAGGAGATCGCCGCCATCGTGTTGACCCGCAACGTGCGTCAGACCATGACGCACGCGCAGAAGTACTGGATGAAGATCCAGCGCCACCGCGACGGCCTGCAGCGCGGACAGAGCCACTTCCAGAGCGCCGGAAGCTCGAGCGCCGCTGCCACTGAAGACGATGCCGATTATGAAGAGGCCGCGGACTTGTCGGCTGAGTACGAGCCGCTTGATGCCGACGAAGACAGCTCCTTCCGTCTCTCGGAGGAGGAGATCCTCTTGGCGTTCTTCCAAGGGCCGAGGGATGCTACCGAGGAGGAGTTTTGATTGTCTTTAGGATGTGCTCGTTGGCCGCAGTCCAGCATTTTGAGAGAGTGAGTGTGCGCCGCAGTTGTCATATAAAACGATAAAGTAAAAACGAAAAGTGAAAGACGCAGAGCGTGCATGTTAACATTTGGCTTGTACACACTCGAAGGGATCTTTGCAATGTACAGTACTAATACTACAATTCGAATCGACCAGCCTGCTGGTTTGGTCTGCTATCCAGACACCTTGAGTAGGAGCTCACAGACGTTGCGTCGCGCCTTCTCCCGGACGCCGCGCAGATCACCGTTCACAGGCTGCGCAGCTCTGGCGCTGCAGGACATGCGGTAATTGATTGCAACGTTTTTTTCTGCTGCAACTGTACACTGTAGATGCAGCATCAGTTTTCACAGGAAACAGCTGTAACTGTGCGTATCAGACGAGACAAGTCAACCCATTAGTCCAAGTGCGACTATAGAAATGAAAAATCCAGAGAGCCACACTCTTATCCTGTACTAAATCAGTACATCAAAGTTAACACCACAAGACCTTCTTGCAGTAACTGTAGAACTTGAAGCTCGAGTAACGATTTCGATGCTTCACTTGCTTGCTCGCGTGGATTTGATACGGTATAGCCAACGGTGCTTCGTCGGTAATGTGCTCGCTCATTTGCGCGCTCGAACGGCCTGGCCTAGCTTCCCTGGACTTGCGTGTGGCATCCTTGTCGTGCCCCACTCGCGCGAGCTTCATGGCGAAACTGGCTCGCTTTTCGAGATCATGAGGATGACCGCGGCAGTGAGAGAAGCCAGGCCACGACAGGCGATCTCCTGGCCAGGTCGTTCAGATCGTCTGATGGTCTCTCTTGAGTGTTGGCCTCACCATACATATCTCGAGTGGTCGCGGGAGACTCGGGTCCGCCATCGCTCCTCCCGGCCGTCGAGAGTCTAACGCGACCGACGATGCGAGCAACCACGGACCCACGCGTCGCATATCGGCACACCCCTCATCGGCTTTGACAGGGCGCCTCACACGAACCGTACGTACTATGGCTCGGATTGGCCTGGCACGATATTTTCGCGCCGTCTCGGTCGACAGTATTTGCTTTTAGCGTGTTCAAAATTTACCTGTCGAACTTGATATTGCGAATAGCGTTCCGCGAACGAAAGTTGCAATCTTCCATCTCTGATCAGATGTGACTCCGCCACGAGAGCTACTGTCTGCACGTTTATCCAGGGGCCGGGGGAGTACAGTTTTCCCTCCGTTTTCTACGAGCGTGGGGCATATCGAAAAACAAAGGGAGCCGACCATTGAGGGAATCCTGCCATGACACTTAAGTACTGACTTAACCAACCTTTAGGCAACCTTTAGGGCTGTATTTACGGATTATCAGCTCTCAGTTCGCAAAATAAGACCAGTGCAACCAGCACTTCCTGATAACTTCCGCCGGCATCTCGTACCATGCCTCAGAGCACCACTGGAAGGCTAAAGCCATATCTACAGGTTGTTTGACATAACGCGGATCACCTCTTCTAGCCATGAAGTTTCGGAGGGCCGCCTGCGTTTTCTTCTTCATGTACCGCCGCTTAAGACTTGCGATGATGCCTTGATCCATCGGCTGCAGTAGGGAGGTTGTGTTAGGCGGCAGTGGCTCGACACGAACGTTGGTCAGCGTGAGCCCACCGTCATTGTGGGAGCTCACGTTGTCCACGAGCAACAAGATGTGCCGGCCCTCGTCGCGCATCCACTCGTCCAGAGCGGCCAGCCAGTGCGTGTAGATGGTCGTAGTCATCCACCCCTTCTTGCTGTGGGTGTACTCGATGCCAAGCTCCGAAACGTCATGACCGCGAAGGTCTCTAGGCTGCTTTGTCTTGCCGATGATCAGTAGTGGGAGCTTGTCGCTCCCATCGGCATTGGCAGCGACCGCAAGCGTAAGGCGCCGCTTATCTTGCTTTCGCCCCGACTTGGCCCGCCGCGAGATCGAGCCTGCCGCCGACTGCCGATAGAAAAATGAGGTCTCGTCCATGTTGTAGACGTCGTGTAGAGCGTACTGAGACGTGATACTCTGCAGCCGCTCCCTACCGCTGCGCGCGGCCTCTTGGTCGACCGACGCCGCCTCGCCATACCGTTTGCGAAAGGACAGGCCGTTCCGTCGTTGAAATTTGTGTAGCCATCCTTGAGAAAACTTGGGTCGAAACGCTGGGTGGATGCGAAGCTCGTCCGACAAGTAGATGGCGAGCTCAGTCACGACAGAACCGGTCACATGGTCGTCGTCGTCGAAGTCCTCAACTAACTCCATGAGCATCGAGTCGAACGCCGCGATGGCTAGGCGGCGAAGGTTTTTCTGGGCTCCGTGCGACTCGGGCGCGTCGCGCAGGCGCTCTCTCTGGGAGAGTATATAGCGAACACCACCATCCGTCAGCGGCTTGGCGAGCGGGAAGGTGGTGTTTGCCCAATCGGCAAGCTTGGTCGGCGACGGCATGCCGCTGCTCGCCATCTCGCACAACAGGAGCTTCTGCGCGATCGTGAGGCGGTTCTGCAGCGTCTTGGTGGTGGTGTGCATGGTCGTGGGGTGGGCTTGGTGCGCAGTGTGTTAATTGGAAACTGACTGTGACGATCTAGCTAAAAGAATGGGCCAAAGTGAGCTGGAAGCTTGGGATGCGTATCTTGCTTGTTGGTTTTCAACACGAACTTCAATTTCCCCAACGCCTCGCAGGAAGCATGGCGATTGGCGGAATTTTTTGTGCTTTGATTTTACTGGCTCTCGACTCTTTTTCTGCCTGCTGATAGGTTGTGCGAAAAATCAGTATATCAGTAAAAACTGATAGGTGGTAAGGGTAATAAGTTCTTGCAGTATATAGCAAGAAGGTAGACGTAGAAAACGGAGGGAAAACTGTAGTGTATTTTCTGACGTAGAGACGCAGAGCTCTCCGCATTGGCGTCCGTCGCAGCGTTGTAAATGGCTGTCGCACCCGAGCTCGTGGAGTAGGTAGGAGGGCGCTCCCGAGCCTGTAGCGTACCAAAACCCAAACGTGTCGCTGGTGTCCTGGACAAGAAGCAAGCCAACGACCGGAGCAAGTTGGAGGAGCAGAGCGGCGCCATAGGCTTCGGTGTGAGGTTTTGACGGTGACATCATTCGTAGCAGCCAAAGAAAACAAAAGGATGGCATTACTGTCGCATGTGTCCGTACCTTCACCGGCCAATCTCCGGTAGAGGTCGCTTCGAGCCCGCCCGCGGGTTTGCTCAATAGGTCCAAGCACTCGATTCTCGTTACCGGATCATACATCGTGGCTCCCTAATCTCTACGTCGGTCGAAGGCCCCTCATAAAAGGACCCATCACGTACTGTAGGAACGTATGTCAACATTGGCTTGCGCCTGTCCCCTTGCCGTTGGTCGTATCAGTCGGCAATCGAGTGCGCCTGTCCGCTCGTGGGGTCGCAGAATCCAGCCACGGACGCACATTTGAAGCCCTCGTCGTCAACAGCGCTCTACTGTTGGCGCTCACGCCTGTTTATTCAAAAGAGGCGCGGGCCAATGGGCGCTCGGTTTGGCGCAAATCATGGCCGCCTGGAAACAGGTACTATAGAAGCAAGTTGACCGATCGTTCCGCCGTGAGCTCTCGCAAAGAACGGCAACCGGCCCCAAAGAGCGCCGAGTGCGATACGGGCTCGTTCACGTCTGGTCTTCTTCGCTGCGTGTACATTCAGTGCGTCGTCTTGGCCTCCACGTGGCAGAAAATCAGTTGGAATTACTGAGATGCATTGCGCGCTGGCGATTTGCAACATGGTTGAATCACTCGTATCAACTTCGGGATGACGATCATGGTCTTTTGCTTGCCGGGCAGCCACGACTAGCGCACGCGTAATCTGCGACCAAACGACTCATTATACCCGATGCAAAGAGCGCCCCGATGACCTGATAGAAATGAATGCTGGTGCTAAGCAACAATCGCACGCCCGTCTCAAATCCAACGTGAAATGCTTCCGTATCACGAAATGTAAGCACTGACGCCGTTGGTCACCACTCGATCGATTGTTCTCGATTGCGTGTACCCATCAGAGTAACTATGGAGAACAGAGAGCGGGCTAGTAAACGTGTCGGGTGTCTGGTGTAGCAAGTAGCTACGTCGAACGAGGCGCATCTGCGCTGGAATCAGGGTAAGCTTTGTATGTGTCCCTACGCGGTGGACTCATACCGAGCTTGCTAGTGTTATCGACGCCTTTGAGTCTCGGGATGTGGTCTCTCAATCGACACAGGGCAACAAAGCCTTCTACTTTCGCAGCAGAACTGGACGTGCCGAGCAGTCGACTTTGCGATCGTCATCACGAGGGTGAGTGGTCTCCGATTCATCACAATAAGCAGCTTCGTCCTGCGTTGAACCCGACGCTTACACACACAGATAGTCTGCAATTATCTAGCGATTTGTGTTCAACCGTAGAACGCGCTGCGGTCTCCCATCGTGCTCTATCGCTTTGATTGCATCGAGATGCCAGCGGCGTCGATGCAATGAATAGTGGACAGTGCAACACACCGACCACTGCACTGTGCGTACAGTATTGCTCTGGACCGTCTTCGGCCGGTACGGTACCGTTTTAACAGCACTTGACGATGCCGATGCAAACAAGTGACGAAATAGAGCGTCCGGAGATGCTCACATGGCGTTGCATGCGTTGGCTTACTGACCACTCGACTGTTGCGCAAGAGGAGGTCCTCGATGCCTGCTGGAAGATGAGTCACCCTACCTTTTCTCGCCGCTCGCCTCCTACAAGAAGAGGAGGACTATCCGTCCGACCGAGGTATTCTCTAGAGTACTTATCTCCAGATCTATCTCACGCCGCTTGGGCTCTCACTTATCGATTCTCCGCCTCCTACGCAGCCCAACGCCTAGCCACTCACGGCCCCGGAGACCACCAGAACACTTGTTACAGCAGAGCGTGCAACAAGAGAGAGGATGACCATTTCGTCGGACGTGTGTGGCCGGTTCTTCAACGTGTGTAGCGACGGGACCGCAGCGATCGTCAACTTACCGCGTCACAGCACCCGCCATGTCGCTCCCGCCGATCTCAGTGACTTCAGCTACTCTCAGCATCAGCTCCAGTCGACGGCGACATCAGTGTGCCCGGCCTGTGCGACGCCGGCTCGTCGCGGACTATGGGCCGAGGACGAGCACCAGCGGTTCCTGTGGGCGATGGAGACGTTCCCGAACGGACCGTGGAAGCAGATCGCTGCCGTCGTGCAGACCCGATCCGTTCGGCAGACGATGGCGCATGCGCAGCGGTACGCCGACAAGATCAAGCGCCACCGCCGAGGCCTTCGCCGGGGCAAGACTGCTGACATTGCTGCCGTCCACAGCGTGCCGTCTGTCTTCGAGCCGCTGGACGCGTGGGAGAGTGACACGGCGGCCCTGCTCGAGGTCGCTTTCATGGCGGTTGTGTAGGTTCCTCGGGGTGATGGTGGGTGACGTGAATACAACGTATTTGGCTGCGGGGTCTGCTTATACAATGTTGCTCGCGACCCATCCTTCGCGTCCCGACTACAGTACACTCCTCGGCTTACCGCCCGGCGTTTGTCAGCACGGAACACGCCAACTACTGTATAGTACAACTACGACTGTACAACACACCAATCGCTGTCTTGACAAGACCAACATTCACATTTTGCACCGCAGGCGTTGGCCATCGTGATGGTCGCTCCTCCTCCTCCACAGTGGGCGCGAGCATTACAAATCTCACACTCACCGCTCACAGTGGACTGACAATCCGTTCCAGCATTGAGACAACGACGTGCCTTGCTGCATACTGTGGCCTAGATTTCGCCCGACAACTCACTTGCCTTCAATATCCAAATCAAAGTGGCCAACCGTTGGGTTCGCGCCGACCGTGGTCCGCGAAAAGCCACTCTAAAGCCTCCGCAATTTTATATCTGAGCTTCGGGACGGTTAATCCATATTACAGATGACAGGTTTTCATGGCTGTTTCTCCCGTCGACTAAAAGAAAATCCAGCTTTTTCATGGTGTATCCACACCAAATACTAACACAAATCAGTAGTCACTCAAAGATCCGCGCCTAGATCTTCACTTTTGCGCGCGAAGCATCTCCTCATCAGAAGATCAGTGATGATTATCATCACCAGTATTGTGTACACCATTTTCTCAGTGAACACTGGTGCCTCCTCACATGCACGGGGGAGCATCCCCACTGGGGACGGACGACGGGGCCACGAAACGGCGCTGAAATGCCGCCGACCAATGAGCCCAACTCACTTTTGGATACTCGATTTGGCAGACAGCAGCGGTAATACAGGGAACAGGGCGGTGGGCATCATCAAACAGGCAGGGGATATCGCGAAGCAGTACAGACCAGATCCACGCGCTAGAATGACCATCACGCCGGAGGTCCGCAAACAACTGTTTGGTCCCGACGGCAAGCGAGTCGTGCAGCTCCCGCCCAGGACGAGTGCAGCGACAGGAACATCCAGTGCCGAGCCGGCGAGCACAGCGAGCAACGCGGGATACCACCACCAGACAGGTTATATGATGGCCATGGCAGCGCTCGCGCCCGCTCCGATCGCAGTGACGCCGGCGATGACCCACGGACTGCCCTGGACGGCGGAGGAGCACGCACGGTTCATCTTGGGGCTGGAGCAGTATCCGGCGGGCCCGTGGAAGCTCGTCGCCGCGATCGTCGGCAGCCGCGACGCGCGCCAGACCATGAGCCACGCGCAGAAGTACAGGATGACCATCCAGCGGCGCAAGCAGAAAAAGGAGAAGCAGCAGCAGCGCAAACAGCAACGGCAGCGGTATCACACACCGTCGACCAGCGCGACTAGTACTAGCACGGACGGTGATGACGGGCGGCCTCAAGCTGCCTCCGAGATCGCGATCTCGACGACCGGATACGCTGCGCATTCGATGCAGCAGGCGGTGGAGCTGGATCTGTCAGATGTGTCGGCGGCGCTGTCAATGGGCGGCGACGCCGCGTTCACGATGTCGAACGTCGTTGAGGACAAGTTCGATCAGAGAGCGAGCGCCAGGATGTCGCCGCTCGCGTTCGACACCGCGCCAATGGCCGAGATGACAGCCGAGCTGCACGAGTTCCTGTGCTCGGGCGGCAACAGCGCCACTCCGGCGTTCAACCACTCCTATGAGAGCCACATCGAGTGACCCCTAGTACTCAATCGAGATGCCCAAGACGGGCTTTATGAGCAGCAGAAATGCTGAGACGACATGGCGGCCGCGGCGAGCCCCATCTGATGATGAGAGAGCCAAAAGCACGGGTGTCGGCAACTGAAGGACGTCGCTCTCCGCGCATCGGGACTCGGAGAAGAATAAGAGGTGGGCTCTCCAGGAAACGGAGCCATCACATAGCAGCGCTATCCAATTTATATGTATTGAAACGGTGACACAGTAGCACCACTCATTGTAATTTGCCCAACGCGTACAGGAATGAACAAAGATCGTGAATCCCCCAGCTTCCACTGTATTAACGTCCTACAAACGGCAGCGCTGGCATGCCATCGAACACTCATGAACATGCGACTACTGTACAGTACAGAGCGTTCACGACACGTTGGAAAGCGCCGGCGGTCCTGGTCCGCCCTTCGAGGTAGCTTTGGCCGACCGATTGGATACTTTTGGCGCGCGGTGGCTACACTTCGAGTGAGACACGGGGCTGATGCAGGGATGCGCCAAATCGATAACTGTGGTATCTAATATCCTCTCATAACAGAGTATCTCATTATAACCCGAAGCGAGGTCGCTTTTCCATGTTGACCAGACCGTCAGCAAAGAAATGCCGCGAATCCCGACAAACTTTAGCACGCAATCGACATCAATGGGGGACCTGACAAGACTGTAAATGCTCTGCGTTCGTTGTGTTGCGTCTCCCCATCGCAGGCGTCTCCACGTGTCCGTGTTCGATTTTCATCTGCAGAGCGCGGCAGGAGGCTGTGAAGCACACGCTCGTCCGAAAATTTCCCTGATACTGACACGGTCGGGCCGCCGCAAAGACCCTACCGCCGCTGAGCTATTCGAAACGCGCGCTATTGTCGAAGATTGCAAGCAATCTTCCCCCGTACATTGAATGCCAACAGACACCGAGTGCTACTTCGCACTATACTGTAGTACCGTACGCTCATCAAACGCGGGCCAGCGTGAGAACAAAGAGGGGAAACTCTTTGTTCTCGGATCGACGTGGTTGGTCCGCCCTCGGCTCCTCGACTCGGCCTCGGCGCATCACGGGGCGTGTCTTCCACTCCTTTGCCTCGGAAATCTACAGCAGATCGAATACTCAACGGACCAGTTTGCAAAACGCTTCGGTTGCAACAAATGGGACAAAAATACACTGGCCCACCGCCGAAAAGGAGGATGCGCCGGCTAAGAACTCGGTGAATCTCCTCTGACAACTAATATAACACATCGAAATTCGCAGTATTGGGACTAAAAATCCAATTGACTACTGTACAGTATCCCGTGACGAGTATTTAGAACACCGAGCACACCGAGGAGATGCCTCACGGTTTTGTGTGTGCAATGGATCTTCCGCCCTCTGCGCTCCAACACCATCTCGCTACTTTCCCGCCCCCGTTCCGCGCTCGTTCGCCTCATCTCTATGATCCCTATCAGCACTGTGCCAACATGGCTGCACACTGGAGTAGGTCGGTGTCGTTTAACCAGCTGAGGTACGCACTCACTCCAGTTCTTTCACCGCCGCAGCCACCTGCTCCTAGAAACCCAATCGCAGACAGCACAGATTCGTCACCCCACGTGACGAGCTCACAGCCATGACGATCACGCCCGCGGTGCAGCGCCAGTTCTTCGACGAGGAGAGCAAACAGCTCATTTACCTGCCGTCTCGCCAGGCCTCGAGCCCAGCCATGATTGAGAGCATCGCGGCCATGTCCATATCGAGCGTGCGGCCGAGCGTGAACGTCCCCGACGTCGTCGACTTTGACTTCACGTCGCCGGCGGTGTCTCCTGCCATGGGCGGTCACAGTGACGATCCCTTCCAGGCACCCGTCTCGTCACCAGTGACGACGCAGTCGACGAGCGGCAGCGCGTGGACCGAGGAGGAGCACGCGCGCTTCTTGCTGGGACTGGACCTGTTCCCATCCGGGCCGTGGAAGGCCATCGCGCGCTGCGTGGGCACGCGCACGGCGCGTCAGACCATGAGCCACGCGCAGAAGTACCGGCAAAAGATCGGGCGGCGCCAGCGCCAGCGTGAGCGCCAGCGGCAACGGCTCGGACTCGTCCTCGGCGCGAAGGCGTTCGCAAACAGCAGCAGCAGCAGCTCCGCCGAACCGCCAGCACTCGACTCGTTCAACGTGCAATTGCACCAGCAACAGGATATTGGAACGATCGACACGGTGATGACAATGGACGTGGCGTCCACGTCGCCGACCGCGACTACCGGCAGCAGCCCGTCGGGGAGCGAAGGCGGCGAGCTGGAACTGGACGAAGTGGAGAAGGGGCTCATGATGATGGGCGGCGAGTCCCCGCTGCTGTTACTCACCGACGACGCGCTCGTGGAGTTCATGGCCCCGTGAGGGCGAAAGGCGGTGCAGCATCGTTACAAGCATCACAAATGTTCGTGGGCGGCGGCGATATGACGCTCGCGCGCGGTGCAGACAGCTCGGCGCGGGACCGTCGGGAGTCCGCCGAGCGTTTCAGATATTATAAAGGACCAGAGGGATAGAAAGAGTTCGGAGCCGATAGAGATTTGCTCGGTGGGAGACAGACAAAGAAGAACACGTACGTGCCTTCCTCCACATGGCCAACTGTAGAGAAACCCAGAGCAGAACACTCGCGTCAATACAGCCTCGCTCAAGTTTCGAATTGCTCGCTTCTGGTTCCGAAACGCTTCGCGATGGGGCGGCAACGAGTGACCGGCGGCCATTGGAGACTCGCGTTTGTGTCTGCTCTGTCGATTCGATTGCTGGCACGCAACGTGCGCCACCGAGTTTGGTGGAAGGACGACCTTGTTGGTCATTGCGAGTGATTCGGCCGACGACGGCTGAGTTTTGGAACGAATACGTGCGTGTACAGTATAATACAGGTACGCAGCCTCCTGTGTCCGTTCCGGCCCGGACGCGCATCAGCATTCACCGATCACCGCCACGACGAGACGAGAACGCGTCGACACTTGCGCAAGCCGCCCTCTATAGTCGCCGCGATGTTTACTTTGGACGGTTGGAGCAGTGTGCGTGCTGCCGTTTACCCCGCATTTCGCGTACAGAAGTACATTACAGTACTGTAGTGTAAAACAGGTTGTACGTTTCAAAAAATCCACTCGCACAAACAGTAAAATCTGGTTGAAGAAGGTGTTTTTGCCTTCCATGTTTAACGTATTATAAACCAAATAACTAAAAACTAACGTTTTTTAATAAAAATCACGGTAAATCGGTGTGCGCGATTTACGCAGGAATTGGTGTCGTGCTGTAAAGTGCAATTATCACAGATCATTTGCCATTCACTGTATCTAGATACCGGTCCTGCAATTTAGTGCAACGCGCACGCCAGTTTACCGTTTGATCGGCACACCGCTGTTGCCGTGTTCTCTGGGGCGGGGCGGGTGCACAGCAAAACTAATTATAATTTATGTTAGCTCGATTTGGTCTGTTTGCGTTTCAAATTCACAGAACAATAGTAAAAGCGAATGGCGATACCCTTTGATTTATTACAAATGCCCCCATCCCTAATACTGAACTTCAGTAGAACAGGGCGTTGAACCAGCTGGCGGACATAAGTCAATTCAAAATCCAATTTTCGCAATTTAGTCGCTCGCGTCAGGAGCAGAGCAGAGGAATGCAGAGAGCGTCTAGATTCGAAAAAATACGCTTGGCTTCTGGTTTCTTCAACCTACAGTACAATACATCAAAACTCAATACTGTACGCATACAAACCGACAGACTAAAAGTATGGAAAGCGGCCAAGCAGAGTGGAACTGATCGGCCATAATTACGTGGGAAGACGCCGCCCTCCCATCCGCATCCAACAGTACACTGTCGCGGTGCGATCCAATGACGTGTCCGTACTATACAGTATCTTCTCCACCAAAGCACCCGCGCGATCTTCACGTTGCCGTGTTTGGTCCCGGCACGGCGCAATGGATCAAGTGCATACAGTGGAGCAGGTTTAACTATTAGTTCCAATTTGACCAATTCGGTCGGACAGCAAGAGCGTCTTCTAGGACAGCAAGTGTCCGCCCGTTGCGGGGAGGACGTCGGTGGGGACCCGTAGAGAGCGGTCGGATGGCTACCAGTTCTTTCTTGCCGCCTCATATGCCGCCATCAGATGAATTTTCGCCGTCAGAAACGCAACGCGAACCGCTTCCAACATTGCAATTTTGGCCAGTGTCAATGGATGAGCGACTGAACTGCGGGGCGGCGGCGCGTGACGACCAACCGCTTTGGGGCGTTGCGCGGGGACAGATGGCGTCTAAATTAACGCTTCCGCTGCTGGACTGTTCTCGCCCCTGGCCGACGCTCAACTTGCCGAACGAACGGACACGAGAAACCTTTTTGGAGGCGCGTCCGCTAGGACCAGCCGAGTGGGGGGGGGGGGGGGGGGGA
>JAADYG010000359.1:0-31668 GCA_023338115.1 Phytopythium boreale
AAAGTACGAGAGCTGCTCGTATCGGTCGCCGTGTCCGTCGCCGAAGACGCTCTCGGGCACGAGGATGACTTGCAGGAGCAGCGGCCAGAGTCCCATGGCGGCGATGGAGAAGAGCGCGAGCTGGCGCAGGCGGCCGCAGAGATAGAACGCCGCCCTCCTGTGCTTCGAAAGCGGTGATGGCTTGAGTGCCAACTGGGTGACTGTGTACGCGGCGCCTTTCGTCGGATCCGACTCTCCTTCAGCACCGCCGTCAGGGATCGCGTGCACTTCGCCCACCCCACTCATGGCTCCCCGTGTGGGCTGCGGTCTTGGAGGTCGACAGAGAGCGGACAATAGAGTGTCGGTCTTGGCTGAAGAAGATGTGATGATAGAGCTTCAACTTGGAGAATGGACGCACTGAAGAAATCAATCAGAAGGAAGTCATCGAGCCGCAAAACCGCGCGGGCATCTTGTCGGGAAGGCTGGAGCTCACGCCCAGTCGCTTATTATAACTACGCACTCGAGGACGCCTTGTCCAGGACGACGTGCACTTGCAATTGCTTGTTAACGCTTACTTAACTGTACTTCAAAGTATTCAGCGTTGCTGATCCCAGGACCGAGAAGGACCGGGAGGCTATTCTTGTTCTCTGCAGAGACTGTGGCGACTGCAACGTTACAGCGGACTTGGATATTATTAGCAGCGGCGGCCAAGGACGATGGC
This sequence comes from Phytopythium boreale, assembly GCA_023338115.1. Taxonomy (NCBI): domain Eukaryota; phylum Oomycota; class Peronosporomycetes; order Pythiales; family Pythiaceae; genus Phytopythium; species Phytopythium boreale. The sequence goes on from JAADYG010000359.1 coordinate 701, forward strand.
AGCTCGCGATTGCTCGCAAGGCAGATATATGTACAACGACAGCTTGAGCTGCGCAAAGTTATCTTCCGGGGCGACACAACGTGCAGCGAAAGGCAACAGAGCTGCCCCCTCACCACTTCGACTTGGTCTTTTTCGATTTTTCGATTTTTCGACACGTCGATTTGTCAAAAACACGCCTCCCTCCTTGTTTTTGACAGCGATAATGCCCATTTTGCCACGTTTTTCGACGCCTTTTCGCGGCAAAAATGGCGCGGATCTTCGTGGCGGACGACAAGTTCGGGGACGTGATCGCGGCGTTCGAGGCGCGCGGCGGCTGGCGGCGGCACGCGCACCTGTCGTTCCCCAAGCCGGTGCTGCGGTGGACCAACTACGCCAAGATCCCGTGGCCGCGGGTCGCGTCTTTGCAGATCGTCAACCACCTGCAGCACGCCGTGCTCTTCTCGCAGAAGGACCGCCTCGCCGCGCTGCTATACGCGTATCAAGCGCGGTTGGAGGCCTCGGGCGCTGGAGAAGCCGGGGTCAACGCGTTTTACCCGCGCACGTTCGATCTGCGCCGGTCGGACGCGTGGCGTGAGCTCAAGAAGTGGGCCGTGTACTCGGAGGCGGTGGCGGTGGCCAAGCGCTTCTCTCGAAGCCAACGACTCGCCGAGTGTGGTGGGGAGCAAGGCAACGATGCGCTCGAGCTGTCTGTGGTGCGGTGCGCCGTGGCGTTCCTGCAAGCGGCACTCCGGGACGCCAGCTTCTTCAGGAGGCCGCATGATAGTGGCGACGGCACCAGTGAAGTTGGGGGCTCTCCAACAGGACAGGCGTCAAGGGAAACAACTCCAGCAAGTGTCACTCTGGTAGATGTGGATGCCAGCGAGTGGCGTGCGCTGTCAGCTCGGTGGACTACAGACGGAAGATCCACCACCGCGAGTCGGCCATCGTTCTCCGAAGCGACCATCTCCCGAGAAGCTGTAGCTGAGCTTCTCAGGCAACTGGCACAGCGCGACCCGCAGTTTGGCGCTGTTGGGGATGATGACGATGGCGACGGGGAGAAGCAAGGCTGCGTGTGGATTTGCAAACCGTCGAATCTGTCGCAGGGGCGCGGCATTGCGCTGGTGCATTCGCTGGACGACCTGGTCGCAATAGTCAACCCCAGCAACGACGATGCAGCCGATGTGACAGACGCTACAAATAAATCCAAGACGACGCAGCACTGGGTCGTGCAGAAGTATGTGGAGCGACCGCTGCTCTGTCAGGACGGGCGCAAGTTCGACATTCGCCAGTGGGTGCTCGTCACGGCGCTCCCGCCCGCGGCGCAGGCGTATTGGTATCGCGACTGCTACTTGCGGTTCTGCGCGCAGCCATTCTCACTTCACACTGCGGCGTCACGGCAAGACCGGTTCGCGCACCTGAGCAACTACTCGGTGCAGAAGGACTTCGTGGCTGCTGGAGATCATCAAGGAGAAGAATCGAACGTCCCTCCGCCGGCGTTCGAGTCCATGTGGTCGTCCGAGTTCTTTCGCGACACGCTCAGGTATGTGAAGCACCGACACGCTGTGTGGTCAGGATTAGATGGCGAACTGACGCTGACGGTATGCGTTTACCTCTTTGCTGCTAGGGGCGAGCATGGAAGCGACGTGTGGGAGGACATGATTGTGCCCCGGATGCAAGCTGTCGCGAGGCACGTGATGCGAGCTGTTCTTCCCGAGCTGCGCATGGTCGGGGTACGCCTCGTTGCTCTTGTCTGCCCGATAGACTGTTCCTGATCGTGGAGGTGCTGTGCATGCTCTGCAGAAGGGGTTCGAGTGGCTAGGATTCGACTTCTTGCTGGACGAAGATCTGCACGTGTGGCTGCTCGAGGTGAACGTCAGCCCAGACGTCAGCCACAGCACGCGCGTCACCGCCGAGCTGGTGCCTCGCGCCACCGCCGACGCCCTCGCATGTACGAATACGCCTATTGATCATTCGCCCAGAGACATCCATTCGAACTGACGTCGATGACCGTTCTCCAGTGGTGCTGGATCCACTTGAAGAGGTGTCCACAGACAACCGCTGGCTGCCTATGGCGCTGTAGAAGATCAGGTGCGACACCGCATCGATTGTGCCTGGCCCAGCGCCCAGATAATATTGCCAGAGACGAATTACCTGCTCGGACGCATTGAGCGCGCGGAAGATTCTGACAAGGAAGAAACGCTTGCCGCACTGGGAATCCTTTGCCGAGAGAGTGACGACGTGGTTTGCGCGAGTCTCGAGACGGTAAATGGGATCGAGATACTATCTGTAGATAGTATCTGCTGTGGTAGAAACTGGCGATGGCGAGTCCATCTTGTCTGCGTGCAGGTGAGTCTGGGGAACTCAAACAAGCCGAAAGTGTCGGTAACATCGAGGCAATGACGCGGGGGCATCGTCATATGCAGGTGATCGCGAAGGGCGAGACTTCTTTGTGTAAACAGAGAGCGACTGTGATATGTCGCTGGCGGTTCCCGTGTCTGGCTTCAGCGAGTGGCTTCAACAAAGAGATCAAGCGATGGGTTCCAGTGGTGATGCTCACGGCTACTTGCGGTTGGTACCGGTCCGTCAATGCATTCGTGATCACGGGGCAATCATTGGATGCCCGTTCAAGGTGCGACTGGGTTCTCATGGTACCCACCGCTTCATTTATGTCGCCGGCCCCTACTTCGCACGAAGTATGTTCAGACTTTGGAGACTTATGCTGAAGAGCTGTGCTCTTCGCTTTCAAGTTCATTGCAGTTCTCTGCGACCAACAACCTCGTCGCTGTCTGCTGCGAATCCCGTCCAGGAGCTCATTTTCGAAGAAAGCCGAGATCCTGAAAGACGCCAGCAAGACATCAGCACGGAGAGCGGGATGGCAACAGACCGGTGGTCGCTCGACTGGTCTGACGACGCGCCGACGACAGTGGACCGTCTTGGCGACCACGTTGTAGCGCGATACCGCCATTTTCGCCGATGGATCGAGAGTCACGGAGCTGATCGACACCGCATTCGATGGCTCGACGGGCTCATCAAGCCTGTGCTCGACCACGCGCTCTTCGGGATGCTTCTGAGCGTAGAGAGCGTGCGCGACGAGATGCGCGAGTACGAGGAGCAGAAGTCGGCGCTTGTACGCTTGGCCCAGACCGGCCACTTCGTTCGGCTCATCCAGCGCATGCACCAAGTGCTGGACGCGGCGAGCTTGGCGAGCGTAGAGTACGACTTCAAGGAACCGGTACACCTGCGAGAGTGGGAAACTGCGCTCCAGCAGGAGCGGGTTGCACGCGTGGCGAGATACCAAGAGATGCTTGCGCCGTCCCAGAGCTGCAGCTGTGGTGATGGAGAGCGGTGGCCTTTGTTTGCGAACGAGATCGAGGGCGAATCGCAGCAGCGAGACGTGCTGACGCTGCTGAAGTATGGTATCGACAAGTACATGGGCGACGTGCTGACGGAAGAGGAAGCCAAGACGATACGTCATGCGTTCGATCTGGTTGCTGAGCACTCCAACATGGTGGTGATGGCGCTGCCGTCTTGGTTTGTGGCGCCGTTCGAGTTCTCCGGCGCGTTCGGCCTCTCGCGATGGGGCAACGACCTCTTTATACCAGATCACGCAGACGAAGAGCAGTTTATCAAGGACGCGTCGTTGTGGTCTCGCTTGAACCACCCACACGTGACCAAGTTCCTTGGCGCTAGTCACGTTGGCAGCCAGCCGTTCATTGCCTACGAGAAGGCACGGACGCTGACTGAGTACGCTTCGGAGGTCAAGGACAGAAAGCTGGTATGGCGCCGCTTGTTCGAAGTCGCGCTGGCGCTGCAGTACCTACACAAACGCGGACTCGGCTGCCGACAGCTTGACGCGACGACAGTCCTTTGCGCCGAGTTTGGAGACCGGGCCGTGCTTCGTGGGGTTGGCCTACTCGCCTTTGATAGCTCTACGCGTGACCGTCACGAGGGCAATTGTGACGATGATCTATCCCAACATGCGGCTCGACTGGCTGCGTCAGACATGCAAGCACTTGGCAGTGTTATCGTCCGTGTCTTTCGTGAGATGACGCATCCGTCATTCGGCGTTAGGCACCCCGGTCTGCCGGACGACGCAGATGTGCTGGTTGACACCAAGAAACCCAGTTTCTTGCCGTCTGAGCGCCCCTCATTCATCGAGGAAACAGAATGGGGACTGCTGGAGGGAGTTCGAGACGCGGACCAACAGACGGACGGCGACATGCTTCGCGTGATCGAGTCGCTTGCTGAGCTGGCAGGAGAAACTCGCCAACACGAGTGGCTCGAGTATATCCCGGACCTGGAAGCCCAAGTCAGCTCCATGGTTGGTGCCATCGACATCGATCAGATCAATGTGCCAACCATTCGCAAGACAGTTGGCCAAGTACTAGCGGACCAAGCGGCTATCGTAATAGCAGAACCGTGCACTCATCGCATCCAGTTGCGCCTGGCCGACATCCGCGACCAACTTCAGCAGCAGCAACAGGCCTCTGAAATCGCCTGGATGGAAGCACTCGCGCACTTGTGCGCTCTGCTGGGCCGCTTCTCGAGTTTCGTCGCTCAAAAAGCGTGGAGCAGCTCGTTCAGCAGCGCGTTGAGCCAGAGCAGCGCAGTCGGCCAGGGCGCAATGAAGATGGTGGACCCAGCGCGGATTCGCTCGTTCCACAAAGACATTGACCGGTTGTTGCAAGCCCATCAACTGTCGGACTTGAACACCGTTCATTCCTGGTTGCGCGAATGGCAGACGCTGGTCTGCGGTGTCCAGGCCGCGTCATTGAATTCGCGGTCGCGAGTTTCCCCACTGACCAGCGCAGGTGATATCGCTGGGTTCTCAAGCGCTCATGGACGACAACATGTCGATATTCCTGCGTCACTCGCTCGACATTCGCTTCCGGAGTGGTTTGTCCCGCCGGAAGAGGTCGACTTCCAGTCCTTTGACGCGTTCAGTCGGGGCTCGTTCGGCTCTGTGCACCACGGAAGGTGGTTTGAGACGCCAGTGGTTGTGAAGCGCGTCTTCGTCGATGCTGACAATCGGAGCGAGGTCCAACGGCAGTTTCGCCACGAAGCGGACGTGTGGTTCAGACTCAACCACATCAACGTCGTCAAGATGTACGGCGCCTGCCACGTCGGCAACCCGTTCTTCGTGTGCGAGTACGCCAGAGGCGGCGACCTGAACTCGTACCTCGAGTGGCACGGCCGCAGTCCGTACTTGATCTGGTATAGTCTTTTGAACGCGGCGTTGGGGCTGCAGTACCTTCACGACAGCGGTGTTGTCCACGCGGACCTGAAGGCGAACAACATCCTGGTTGGCGCGGACGGCGTCGCCAAGCTGACCGACTTTGGGTTGAGTATGTTTGCGAGCGAGAGCAAGGCGGATGCCGCTGGTGGCGCCGTCGGCGCGTACCGCTGGAAGGCACCGGAATGCCTTCGTGCTGGGAATGCTCCAGGCAAGTCCGCCACGTTCGCGTCTGACGTGTACTCGTTCGCGATGTGCATGCTTGAGGTCGTGAGCGGATCGGTTCCGTGGGGGGAGGACATGCCTGACGCGGCGGTGAGCTTCCACGCCAAGAAGGGGTGCCTGCCGCCACGGCCACACGAGATTGCGGACCCGGAGTGGCGGCTGGTCGAGCGCATGTGCTCGTTGGACCCGACACAACGCGTGACGATCGATGCTGTCGTGCTGCACCTCTCGTCGCTGATGGAGCGCTTCGACATGAACAACATGGACTCGTCTGAGGACGGAGAAGCGCCCAAAATCTCGGTGCAAAACCGCTTTGTGGCGCGCGGGGGAGCGATACTAAACTTGCTGGAGCTCGCGAGAAGCAATAACGAGAAGCTGGCTCACTACGCTGCCGACCACCTCCTTGCTGTGCATTTGAATCGTGGCGCGCCCTCCGAGGAACGAGAAATTGTGGCGATCGTCTCGCTGCTCGAGCATGGGGGAGACGCTGAGAAGGAGTGGGCTGCTGACGCGTTGGCCAGTCTATCATATGAAAACTCCAGGAATGTGGTCGCCATCGCGTCTGCGGGCGGCATCCCTCCACTTGTGACACTGGTCCGCGACGGGGACAACCTCCAGCAACAACATGCGGCCTCGGCGTTATCGCTTCTCGCAGTGGATGACGCCAACCATGTACTCATCGCGGCTGCCGGCGGCATTTCCGCGCTAGTCGCGCTGCTCCTCGATGGCTACGGCCGTCAGCAGGAACTTGCGGCAGCTGCGTTGGCGAATCTATCCACGAGCTCTGACTGCAGGTCGTTGGTGGCGTATGCGGACGTCGTTCCCGAGTTGGTGTCGTTGCTGCGTGACGGCAACGATGAGCAGAAGGAGGTCGCAGCGGGAGCACTAACAAATCTGGTGGACAGTGAGGAACACGCGCGGTTGATTGCGAGCACGGGTGCGATTCCTGCACTGGTGGCGTTAGTCCACGATGGAAATCCACCTCAGAAGGAGCAGGCGACGACGGCGCTGTCGAACCTGGCGGTCAACGAAGACAACGCGCGACTGATTGGGACTGCAGGCGCCATTCCTGCCTTGGTGGGACTGGTGGGTGACGGGAACGAAGCTCAGAAGGAGAAGGCAGCCGCTGCACTCTCGAATCTAGCGAGCGCCGATGTCAGCAACGCACGTCTGATTGCGGCTGCAGGTGGTATTCCTGTGCTGGTGGCTCTGGCGAGCGGCGGCAACGACGCCCAGAAAGGACTTGCAGCGGCTGCGCTGCGAAATCTCTCACTGGATGCAGATAACGAGGTCTTGGTGGCGTCTGCAGGTGGCATTCCTGTATTGGTGGCGCTACTGCGAGACGGCAACCAAGAACAGAAGGAACAGGCCGCATCGGTACTGCTGGTCCTGTCAGGTAATGCAGATAACAAGCTGCTGGTGGCGTCTGCCGGTGGCATTCCTGCGCTTGTGTCATTAGTCTGCGATGGGAATGACCCCACGAAGGAAGATGCGGCGGCGGCACTGTACCGCTTGGCGGTCAACGAAGACAACACGCGTCAAATTGCGATTGCCGGTGGAATTCCTGCGCTAGCGACACTGGTACGCAACGGGACTGCGCCTCAGAAGGAACGTGCGGCGGCTGCGTTGTCGAATCTCTCCGAGAGCCCAGAGAACGCGATGGTGGTGGTGTCGACCGGTGCTGTCCCTGCATTGGTAGGATTGGTGCGCGATGGCATCGGTCTTCAGAAGGACCACGCGGCGACGACGCTGTATAGTCTTGCTGCCAATGGTGAATACGCGCATCTGATTGCGGCTGCGGGTGGGATTCCCGCACTGGTGGCACTAGCGCGTGAAGGGAACGACTGCCAGAAAGAGCTTGCTGCGGCTGTACTGTTGCAGCTTGCCCTCGACGATGACATTGGGCGTCGGATTGCAAGTACAGGAGGCATCCTTGCCTTAATGGCGTTGATATGCCATGGCGATGATGCCCAGAAGAGGGTTGCAGCAGCTGCGCTCTCTAAAATGGAGGCGAATGATGCCAACGGGCTTCAAGTCGCGTCCGGTGACGGCGTTCCAGCGTTGGTGGCGTTGGTACGCGATGGAGACGACTCCCAAAAGGTGTATGGGGCAGTCGTGCTGATGAACCTGGCGGTCACCGACGACATCGCGCGTTTGATTGCAGCTGCAGGCGGGATTCCTGCATTGGTGGCGCTGGTTTGTCGTGGCGATGATGTCCAAAAGCAGGTTGCGGCGGCTGCGCTATCGAATCTGGCGGTTAACGAGGACAACGCGCGGATCATTGCGTCTGCAGGCGGCATTCCTCCATTGATGGCCCTGGTGCGCGATGGCGACGACTCACAGAAGGAGAAAGCAGCAGCAGCGCTGTCACACCTCTCAAATAATCCAGAGAGCATGGTGGTGGTGGTGTCAGAGGGCGGCATTTCTGCGTTGGTAGCATTGGTGCGCAATGGAGACGACCGTCAGAAGAAGCATGCCGCCACCGCACTGTTCCGACTGGCGGACAACCGCGACAACGCGCGTCGGATTGTGGCTGCAGGCGGAGTTCCTGCATTGATGACGATGATGAGCGGTGGGGACTTTTCGCAGAAGATCATATCGGTGGGTGCGCTAGTGGAGCTCACCTTCAAAGTTTCTCTTGCAGCACTCTCATCGCTGCTGTCTGAGGGATTGAAGCGCGTATTCCGTTTCTTCGAGCGACACTGAAGACGTACAACGCGCTGATGCGATCGCGGCGAGCCACGACTGCCTGACGTTGAGAACAAAGAGACGCAGAAGTTGCTGTGAACCAGTTTGTCAAGTTCAGGAGACGACACCAAAGAGGTCACGATGCGGCCGCCGTTTGTCGACCGAGTATCCAACGGGCTCAAACACCGGGTTTCCATGTGGCTACCGTAGCCGTATTGATACACAAAGGGATTGGTCTGCCGTCGACGACTATGCAACCCAATTCTTCGCTTACTACGCATTCCCAGCTATGGTACTAGCAATCGCGTCCGTTGATACCGAGCCGACCGATCGGAGTTGTTCGTGGAGCGCGCTGTTCTCCAGTCGCACAGCCTGCAAGTCGGCGAGCACCTTGTCCACGTGTCGGCTGCTGTCGCGCGCCTCCAGCTGGGCAATCCAGTTGTTCAGGTCCCGCACGCCGTTCTCCTTCTTGCCGACGTCCCCAATCACCGCGAGCAGCTCCTCAAACAGCTCGCGCACTTGCGTGAACTTGCGGTAGCACTCGACGTAGGCCGCAGAATTGGTCGTCGGCTCCCTCCCCGCTGAGAAGCCGACGCTGACGGCGATCCCCATACCGCTGCTGCTGCTAGTGAGCTTTTTGGTGGCGGCGGAGAAGAGCTTGTCCTCGGCGACGGCTTCGCTGCGCTTGAGTTTCTCGGCGGACGCGTTCAGCTGCTTCTGCATGGCCGTGATGTCGTCAATGATCTTGGCAATCTCCTGCTTTTGCTTGTGCACCTGCTTGATGATGTCCATGATGCGCGCCGTGTAGCTGTTGCGGCTCTGGTGGTTCTTGTTGGACGCTTGCGCCGACGCGTACGCCTTTTCGAGCGACCGCAGCGCCTGCGCCTTGTCCTGGATCGTGCCCGCCATTTGTTGCATCTCCACGCGGAACGTCTTCATCTCTGCGACGAGCTGTCGCCCGCGCGCTTGGACACCTGACTGACCCGCGTTCGCGATGAGCTCCTTTTGTTCGCGGACGAGTGGGTCTCGCGTCTTCTGCCACTCCAGCGCGAGTTCATCCAGCTTATCCTGGGTCTTGGCACACAAAGCCTCGAGCTTGCCGACGTTCTCTTCCACGGCCGGCAGAATTGCGAGCAGTTTCTTCTCCGTCGCGAGCTGCTTCTCGAGCGCTGGCTGTGCGGTTTGGATCTCAGTGATGTGCTGCTGCGTTTGCTGTAGCCTCGCGCGGTCCTTGGCGATCACCTTGCGCATCGCAGTGATCCGCCGCTGCGTCTTATCGGTTTGAGCCTGCAGCGACTCGATCTCGTCCTCGACATTCTCCTTGCTGGCTTCGGCTGAAGACGAGGGTGGCGAGCTAGTCACAGCCTACGGATATCGACAAGACGACCGGTGATGAGTGTGAGGTTGCCACTGATACGAACGACGCTGGAGCAAGGAGCTGTGGGTAAAAGTACCAACCTCTGCGTCTGCTTGTGGTTTATCGCTCGCACTAGGTGCTTCTTCAATTGCCGATGTGAAGCCGGGTGACTGAGCGTCAACATCAACGTCAGTTGATGCTAATTCAAACGATCCAGTCAATGGAGTATCGGGATCCACAGCGCCAGAGAGCAGGCGCGGAGCCTCCAGTGTCGTGGAGTCCTACGCATCACACGCAGCAAAGAGACCGAGTTAGTTCAGAGCAACTGGGATGAACTGGTGGTTGGTAGGGCTCGTTACATTCTCTGTCTTGTCGAGTGCGCCCAGGTCATCGATAGCTCCGTCTTCGCCGTCGAGAAAGCCGTCATCGACCTCTGAGGACCGACCGCGGGCCTTGTGCGCGCTCAGAGCCTCCAACAGCGACGTCGCTCGGATCGCGTCGGGTGGGAACGCGTCAAACAGTGGGCCTGGCGAAGAACAACACAACGCTTCGTCACGTCAAGGCGCTCCAACGTCACTGCTTCACAAAAAGTAGCGACTCACCAGTCGGCTTTGGCTCGTTTGGCTGCGCAGCGTGAGCCCACGGAGGCACGACGCGTTCAGTGCGCAGCGGAAGGCGCTGATGTCCTCGAACATTCCGGACGTGTCGGCTCGGCAGTAGATGCAGCGTACGCTCGCGCTTCCAAGCCGAGAATATGGACGCGATCGCAGCGCTATTTACAGTCATTGCTGCTCCGTCAAAGTCCATCTCGGGGACCGACAGGAGCAGCTCGTCCTCTCCCTTCCGACTTGCGTCTCTGACAGCTCCGAGGCTCTCCGCTTGGCTCGGCATGGACAGCACAGCGCCAGTACTGGTCAGTGCGTCCTCTTCCTGCCTCGTGCGCGGCAGTTTGCCCACCAGCCACGACAGAATGCTGCGCGTCTCCCTCTCGCTCGGGTAAAGGAAGTGGTTGTATCCGCAGTCGCCGGCGTACCCGAGCTCCTTGAGCAGTCCCGCGAGCTTGGAGCCGAGGCGGTGGCGCGCAGCGACGCCCTTGGGGGCCTCGAACGGTATCATCAGCCCGAAATCCGCGCTGTCGTCTGCCTCTTCGATGCGCGCGAGGCACTGGCTCACGATCGCGGCCAGCGACTCGAACGTCGTCCAGGAACTCACGTCCGTGCCTGCGTCCACACTAACCGCAGAGAGACCGGACCGGCATAGAAAGGTAGGTCGGCATCTGCTCTTTATGTAGGGCCGGAACGCAGCACGTTTCGTACCATCTGCTTTGCTGCAGCGCCGCCAAGATGAAGCCGTCCGCGTCCGCCATGCTTCTCATGTCCGCGATCCGCACTTACTTGATCGAAAGAAGTCCAAGTTGAATCTTTCGCCACGTTAGGTACGATGTTATTGATAAGTACGCAATACTGCCAAAATTAAGTGCGCATTTTGAAGTTGGGACGCGAAGAGGCGCGGCGGTCATTGTGCATGCACATTGGCGCTCAGGAGTCGATCTGACCGGACGGATGACTAGTAAGCCAGGGGCGAGCGCCTTGGCTTCGGGCGGGGCCAAGTTCAGGTGGCGCGTGGACGCGGAGAAGCACGTGGTCGTGTGGAACTTTGAGCGGCGCGGGTGGGTCAAGACGGAGGGCGACGACTGGAACATCTACTGGGCGAGCAAGACGACCATCAAGAACATGTTCAACCCGGAGAACGGCATTCACCTCGTGGACAGGCAGTACGTCAACCACTTCCCCAACCACTACGAGCTCACGCGGAAGGACCTCATGGTGAAGAACATCAAGCGGTACAAGAAGGAGATGGCGGCGACTGGGGGAGCAGCGCCCGTGGCGCCGTTACCGCCCCTCGGCTCGCTGTCTGCACCGTCAATTTCAGGCACACTCGGTCCTCTTGGAAGTTCTGGTGTCAATTCCAGTCCGGCGCTTAATGGACTGCAGTGCGCAACTACATCAATAGTCGGTCCAGCGTTTTCAACAGGAGCAGCGGCAGACCCGCTCGACTTCTTGCCCATGACGTATACGCTGCCGGCGGACTACTCGCTGTTCGTGGAGGAGTTCCGGCGCAACCCGAACACGATGTGGATCATGAAGCCGTGCTCCAAGGCGCAGGGCAAGGGCATCTTCATCGTGAACAAGCTGTCGCAGACCAAGAAGTGGGCCAACCAGCAGCGCTGGGCCAACATGCCCATGAAGGAGGGCTACGTGGTCTCGCGGTACATTGAGAACCCGCTGCTCGTGGGCGGCAAGAAGTTCGATCTGCGCATGTATGTGCTCGTCTTGTCGTACCGGCCGCTGCAGGCGCTGGTCTACCGCGAGGGCTTCGCTCGCTTTTGCAACGTCAAGTACTCGGCGGACGCCGACGCGATGGACAACCCGTTCGTGCACTTGACGAACGTGGCCGTCCAGAAGAACAATGAAGACTACAACAGCAACAACGGCGGGAAATGGAGCGTTGACGATTTGTGTCTCTACGTCGAGGCGACTCGAGGGCGCGGTGCCGGCGCCAAGCTGCTGCGCGACATCCACGCGGTGATGCTGCACGCGCTCAAGGCGGTCCAGAACGTGATCATCAACGACCCGCACTGCTTCGAGTGCTACGGGTACGACATCATCGTGGACGAAACCCTCAAGCCATGGCTCGTGGAGGTGAACGCGTCGCCCTCTCTGTCCACGACGACGCAGGACGACCGCAACATGAAGAGCCGCCTGCTCCGCGACGTGCTGGAGCTAGCTGTCGCGGCGGACGCCGGCCCAGACCAACGCCGCAACGTGCTGCCCGCACCGACACCCAGCGCCACCAACGGGTTTATGTGGCTCACCAACGAGACGCTGCAGCTCGAAGCGGAGCGCCAACGCCAGGAGCAGCAGCGCCGCCTCGCGCGCAAGGCCGCCAGCACCCAGTGGCGGTGAGCTTGTCGCCCCCGTGGTATTTAGTTCTGCAACACGCAGTAATGCATTCGTAAAGTTCGTGTGTACAATTGAGTTTGCGGCTTACTGTACTGGTTATTTTGCCTCCGTCATGTTGTACAATTTCACAGTTTTTATAATTTGTTTGGACGTAAGTGTGAGTTGTCGAGAACTAAACCCTTGAGAATAGATAGATGGTAAAAACATATATTTTTATCTTGATATTCATTGCACATCCCACGAAATAATTACACACATACCCGCCCCACTTTTTCCGGACCACCCTCGGTTTTCCCTTTGGTGTTTCCACCCCCCTTCCGCACTTGAAAAAACCAAAACCGCGCGCGCCTTTTTTTCTTATTGTATTTCGGTCGTGAAACGCCAAAAGAGCGACCAAACCTCGACGCCCCAAGCGTCAAGCGCGAACTATATATTGGCGGCCGTCGACGCGACGCCCCGCGCTGTGGAAAGCGACTGGCGACGGTGAGTCTCGCGTGCGACCGACGGGAGGGCGGACCGAGCCCGAAGCGGAGGCGAAACGGCCGCCGACTCGTGAGAGACCCGCGGCGTTCTAATCGCGTTTCCCCTCATGTGTTGGTGCCGTCCTTTCCCATCATAGACCACACTTGATCGACGCAAGGAAGACAGGAAGGAACGGACGAGATGCAGTCGCCGCTGGACCATGGCGGCGGCGGCGCGGCGGTCAACTCGACGCTGCTGCGCGAGCAGCAGGCAGAGCGCGAGAAGCTGCTGATGGACAACTTTAACCAGGCGCTGCGCATCAACTACCTGGAGGAGCGGCTGCTGCGCGTCAAGCAGGGCACGGACTTCGCGGGCGAGGACCTGGAGAGCGAGGTCGCGCAGCTGCGCATCGCGCTGGAGGAGCGTGAGCACAACATCAAGCAGCGCAACTTCGCCATGATCCGCGCGACCGAGGCCATCGACGTGCTCACGGGGCAGCTCAATGCCGCCAAGGAGGAGAACGCGCGGCTCGCGGCCGAGCTCGAGCAGGCGCTGGGCAGCGCCAGCAGCAGGAAGGACAAGGCGGACGCGGACCTGATCGACAAGTGGCGGCGAGAGCTCGAGCGCGCCGTCGAGCAGGAGCACGCGGCCTCCATGCGCGCGCGGCAGTTGGAGACCGAGGTCAGCCAGCACCAGGACACGATCGCCAGCATGACGGCCAGGATGCATGAGGTCGACGAAGCGCGTGCGCGTGCGCAGCTGGACATGGACGCTGCGCTTCAGCTGGAGCAGCAGAAGGCGGCGCAGCAGCTCGAAATCGCGCAGGTCAAAGCGTCCGCGGAGTTGGACCACCTGCGTGAACTCGCGCGACAGCGTGAGGAGCAGATCGCAGCGAGCAAGGAGCGTATCGACTCGCTCATGAAGGAGAAAGAGGCGATGGATGTGCGGTACCAGAGCAAGATGAAGCGTATGGAAGAGGAGGTGCAGCAGCAGATGCAGCAACTGCGCGAAGAGAGCGAGAAGTATCGCGCTGAGCACACGCGGCTCCTCACGGACCGCGAGAAGACCCACTTTGATCGTGAACGTCTTGCAATGGAGACGGAGAGCGTGAAGCAAGAGCGTGCGCGTCTTCAGACGGAGATTGAGCGGCTGAACAAGGAGCTGCAACAGTTCGCTGGAGATGCCGAGCGGCTGCGCCTGCAGAACGTCAAGTTGACTGCGATATGTGACGAGCAAACAAAGTCACTTGACGCGTTCCGAGAGGAGCGGGAGAAGGCTGCGGATACGATCGGACAGCTGGAAGGTGAGGTGCATCAGTGGCGGAAAGCGACCGCTGAGCACGAGCTCACGGTCAAGACGTTAGAGATGCGCGTCCAACAAGCAGAGATGCAAGTGAAGACATTGGAAGGACAGCGTGAGATGGCGGCCGTCCGCAGTCAGCAGACGTCGAACGAGCGGCTGGCGGCGCTCGAAAAGGAGCGGTATGCTATCGAGCAGGACAACCATCAACTCCAACTCGAGCTGTCCAAATTCCAGCATGAACTGGAGGCGTTGGAGCTGAAGTTCCACTCTTGTGAACAGCGTTTGGGCGAAGAAACAGCCAAGTCCCAGGAGTACCAGTCTCGTGCACGAGATTGCGAAGATGAATTGACAAGGAGAGAAGCGGACGTGAAGGAGCTCGAGCGCCGACTTGCAGATGTGCAGGCATCCAGCTCGATGACGGAAAACGCTCGCCTGCAGCAGCAGAGCGATGTGATTGCTCGGTTCGCGGCGGAGAAGAACGACTTGCTTGCGTCAATGCAGCAGGAGCGGCGTCGGACTGATAGCTCCGAGCGTTCGTTGCGTGATGTCGAGTCGCAGCACTCCGCGTTGCTCAAGGAGATGGAGGCAGCAGCTCGGGAAGTTCGTTTCTTGATCGATCGCGACCAGCGCTCGCCGCACCACGATCGCACACCGCTTGCTTACCTTGTGCGTGACGCCATTTCGAGCATCCAGAGGTAAGTTGCTTGGCTGGTATGCGGTCCGTCGCTTGTTCTCATCCTAGTTCATCCGTGATTCCATTGCGCAGGGATTTTAAGAATGAGGTCGTCCGGTTGCAGACACAGTGCGAGCAGAAAATCAGCACCATGAGCTCTCATCTTGACCGTATGTCGACACAGCTTGCAGCAAGCCAGGGCAAGCTCGAGACGCTCAAGTTCTCGACTGTCCAGTCTAAGGACGAGAAGCGAAGGGTTGAGAGGTCGTGGGCGTCCAGGTACGAGAGTCTTCGGAGCGAAAGGGAAAAGGAGCGGCGCGAGATGCAGGAGGAGGCGCGACGCCTTCAGGAACGGCTCGGCGCCAGCGAAAACGCGCTTACCCGTGCGAAGACTGACTTGGACAAGCTCACACGTGAACGCAGTGTACGTTTGGAATGGCTCGATTAGCCGTTCGTGTTTGGGGGTGTCAGGCTGACAGTTTTTATGTAATGACGTGCAGACCTCGCGCTCCGAGTGGGAGAACGACTACAACGATCTGAAGGAGAGCAACCGGCTGCTTTATGACGAGGTGCAGGAGCGGCGGCGCGCGGCTGAGCATGCGCGCAAGCAGTACATGCGCACTGTTCGCGAAAACAAGGGGCTGCTGGCGGCGATCGACTTGTACAAGAAGGCCGTGGCGGACCGCGAGAAGGACATTGAGTACTACAAGGGGGTGCTCATGAAGTACACGCAGCAGTTGCAGCGTCGCGTGTCGATGGGCGAAGTCAAGCAGACGCTGCTGGAGCAGCTCGAGCAGACGCAGTTCATGATCAACGCGACGTACAAGCGCTGGTCCGAGAGCGATCTGGGTACGGACAGCGACCCGGCGGCTGACGCTGAGAATTCTGCGATCGCCGTCCAGCTCGACGAGTACGTTGGCCGCATGGAGTTGATCACGGAGCGATGGGGCGAGTTCGTGGCGCACGCGAAGGAGCTGCATCATCGCTACGGCGATGCGTGGCAATCGGCGGTCGTTCGGCTGGGCACGAACTCCAACAACAACAATGTGGGGGACCGCCCGCCGCGGTGGGTCGAAGATGTCGAGCGCAAGTGCATGCGGCTGCTGAATGAGTCGGTGCGCGTGTCGGAAGCGATGCGCGACATTGTCGAGAAGGTGGCGAACGCGGTCCAGCGCGAGCGCGACGAACGCAAGCAGCGCGAGAAGGAGCGCGCGTTGCGCATGGCTTCATCTCCGCGCAAGGCTCGTGCCAACGATGGCGACTGGCGGGAGGCGATGACTCCTCGCGGAGGAGTGTACTCTTCCGACCTTGCGTACAACGACCTCAAGGCGACGGCCAACCAGCGAAGCGTCGATGCGTACGCGAGCCCTGTCAAGAAGCGTGCGGGGTCCATGGCTGCGGCCAATAGCATCACGACGCCGTCACGACGAAGCTCGACCAAGCAGTTGGCGGCGCGGCTTGGCGCTGGGAACGCCAGCGTGTACAGCAACTCGCTCGCGTCGCTCGGCCGCTTGGGCGTCGAGCTCGAGAGCATCGAGAAGAAGATCCGCAAGGAGCACGCGTGAGCGTATTGCTGACCCATGCGACACGATGACAAGCGAACGGCGAACATGGGCGAGAGATCCACTCACATGTCCGCCCGTTCGCGTCGCCGATGTCATGGCGCGCAGGATCTTCAGCGAGTCAGCAGATAGAACGAGCATGTAGAGTACCTGTGCTGTAATCGATCCCGGAGCGTTCAACCCGACAACAGCCACAAGACCCGAGCGTCACATTTCTCACCCCACTCCCTCTTCCTTCGCTCAGCTCTCGTGCTTTCCCTCACAGCTCGTCATGCATGTCCTTCATCTCGCGCAACTTCTCGTAGCTGAGGAACGAGATAACGGCGGACGGCAGCGCCTTGAGCGCGTTCACGACCACGCCGCGGTACAGCGCGCGCGCCTTCCACTTCGGCGCCGGGTCGTCGCGCACCGACTGCTTGACGCAGTCCCAGGCCGACGAGTACGTCGGGAACTCGACCGCCTGGTGCCACGCGCCCTGCAGTTGCAGTCGCCGCCGCACGACGTCGAACGGGTACGACAGGAACTGGGAAGTCAGCGACGCCGTCGTCGCGCACAGGATCTGACCCGGGATGCTTGGATGGCCGAGTTGCTGCGCACTACCCGCGCCAGCGGACGAGTCCGTGTCGTACAGGATGAACACGGGCCGCAGCGACTCGTAGATGGCGTAGTTGCAGCCAATGTACGTGAACACGCCGAGCGACGCGGGCGCAAAGCCCTGGTAGAAGGCGCGCAGAGTGCCGCCGCCTTCGCGATGGATGGCGCGTGCGCAGTTACGGATGCCGCTGTACTGGCGCTCGGGGCTCAAGTACTGCTGGGCACTGAGGCGGCCGCGAATGACGTCGAGCGGGTAGAACAGGCAGTTGGCCGTGAGCCCCGCCAGGCCGCCAGCCACCACGTTCGTCAGGTCCGGTGACGGCAACCGCGGCACCAGCGATCCATCCGTCGAGGTCAATGGAGACGGCGCCCGCCAGGCGATCTGGTTCATCTGGTTGCGGAAAAAGTCGCACAGCAGGAACTTGGTCGGCAACGACGGGATCACCCACAGACAGTGCGTTAGGTTGCCGCTGAACAGACCTGCGCGGACGTCAAATCACAGTGTTAGATCACGATAATCCCCCGTGCAAACCGTCAACAAGAACGTACTTCGCACACCGCCGAGCTTGACCATGTTGAAAAAGCCGCGCGTCATGGACGCGTACGGCGCCGGGGTGCCGACTGGCTTGGGTGGGGCGAGCTGCATGAGGATTTTGAGACGCTCGAGCGGTGCTGTCGCGGTTCTCGCGAGTCCGCCAGCGGCGATCGCGGCGACAAACGACGTCAGCTGGCCCGCTAGCTTCTGCTTTTCGAGCGACTCGGTAATCTCGTCGAAAGCCTCGCCGACAAGCAGCGTGCGCGCCTCAAAGTCCGGCTTGAGGTACTCCCAGTCGCCGCCCGTCGGGTTGTGGCGGATGGCCGAGATCCACCCTGACTTGAGGTTCGCGTCGAACGTGAGTTGCTGCTTGCCATTGTTCACATCCGCGTCGGCTCCGTGCGCGTGGAGTTCGGCGGCGCGCCAGATCGTGCGCAGCGCGTCAATGTCGCGCTTCAACGCCTTCACAAACGCGCGGAACTCCTCTTTCGCCGCTGCGACCTCACCATTGTCAGCGTCCGAGTTGTAGTGGTAGTCGTTCAGCACGTCATCGGCGTCGCTGTCGCTCTCATCAGCGAGCGCCGCAATGCCGCGCACCAGATCATCGTGGGTGACGTACTGATCGCCGATCTGATGAGACGGCAGGTCAAAGAGGCGCTCGTAGAATTCGAGTTCGTGTGGAGACACCGGCGGATCCTCGTCGCGCTTGACAACGCCGCTGGAACCTGGCAGCGCCTCACTGGTCGCAATCCATTCCCGGATGGCGCGCGGAATTTCGCTCAGCCTGATGGCGCCCTGCTCTTCATCACTGTCGACGCTACGACCATTCGCGTCGTCGCCATTTGCAACGCTTGGGTCCGAACCAGCATTCCGCTTCGACTCCAACGACTTGAGAATGCGGAACGCGGCTTCCGGCAACAACTGGTCAATGTTGGACGCGCCGAGTGCAATGTGGAAATGCGCAAACTGCGAGAAGTTGACGAGTCCAGAGCTGTCGTTGAGCAGAAGAGCAAGCGCGAGCTGCACGGCACGATCGTACGACTCCTTCGACGGAAGAGGCGGCTTTTGTGGCTGCCTCCGCAGTTGCTCGATCACGTGCGGTGCGTTGGCGCTGTGCTGGATCGCATACAGTTCCTGCGGATCCCGCAGCATGCGCCGAAGGTCCTTCTCAGTCGCGAACGACTCGTTGGAATCGGGGACGACCGTGTTGCTGACCTTCTGGAACAGCTTGTGCAGTGCTGTCGAGCCGCTGCGTGTAATCGTCAAGAACGACGCGCGGTCCATACACCAGATCTTGGTGTCTTCGAGCGCCTTCACGGACGCCCCGCGCCGACTGTTATACAGCAGAGCGGCCTCTCCGAAACTTGCGCCTCGACCAATAACCCGGTCGACAAATGCCGCGGTCGCGCGCGGCTTCTTGCGCGAGATTTCACACTTCCCCGACTCGATCATGTAAAAGTAGTCCCCCGAGTCGCCCTGCCGCAAAATGGTGGTGCCCGCGCGCACGCGCAGCGGGAAGCACTTGCGCACAGCAACAGCCTTGGCACGTTCATCGAGCTCAGAGAAAAGCGGGTGTTCGGCAATCGCGTCCATGAGGAACACATACTCATCCACGGTCTGCTGGCTGCTAGGATACACCTCCACGATCTTCTTGAACGACGGTTTGTCGAGTTGCCAGACTACCACCGCTTCTTGGGCGTGCTTCGAACGCGAGGAAGTCGACGAGCTCAACTGTCGTGAGTCACTAGTCCCAGTTGTTGTCGCAGTGGCGGCGTTGACATTGGTGCTTCCAGTCGTAGCGCGCAGGGTGGCACGCCGCGGGGTGTCGTAGATGAGCGCCGACTCGCCAAAGGCGTTGCCTGGACCATTGGTTGCGACCAGCACACGCTCGTTCTTGCCGACGAGACTCGATGACGTGTGAAACTCCGGGAGTGCGATCGTCTTGCGCTTACGCAGTGTCACCGGCTTCTTGGTCGCGTCATCTGCGATGGCATCAACGCCTCCAGGCGCCTGTGTCTGGCGCAGGTGGTCGTAGTCGACAAACACCTCCAGCTCGCCCTGCTCGATAATGTAGAAGTAGTCGCCGGGCATGCCTTGATAGAACACGACCTCGCCGTCCGCGAGGGCACGGCGTCGAAACTTCCGCGCAATCTCCACGAGATGCGACTCGCTCAGCGTGTGGAAGAGCTGGTGGCGGCGCAGGCACCGCACAATCGTGTTGATCTCTCGTCCGGGCTGAGGGGCTCTCGTGTCGGCGTCCACCGCGAGTCGCCTGTACCGGTCATGGTTCTCCATCAGTCGGCGACGCAACGAGATCTCGGGCAAATACGTGGCGTCCTGCTGCAGCTTGAGGTATCCGCCGCCGTTGTTGTCGGAGAAGTGCTTGGGCAGGTACGAGTTTGCCGACGGGTAAGGCAGCAGCAGTCCAAGGTGCTGGTACAGCCCCGCGACGAGCTGCGAGCAGAACATCTTGCCGCCTTCGTGCGGACGCGCGATCACCTCGTTCTCGAACATGGACCGCTCCTTGGTGCTGAGTTCGCCCACAAGCGCGTGGTACTGCTCGGCCACCCGCTCGCGCTCGCGAACCAGCGCGTTGCGCTCAAAGTCGGGCATCTTGTCGCGGTGCTCGAGGTCGCTGTCGAGCTTCGCGAGCGCCTTCTTCTTGGCCACCACCGCGTCAAAGAGGCGCTCGCGCTCGATGCGCGTGGGCACCTTGACGCCAGCGTTGAAGAGCCGCTGCGGCCGGTCCTCGTACGGGCTGTCGAGGATCTGCAGCGCGAACTGCAGCGCGCGCGTCTGGAACTCGGGCGTGCGCGGCACCTGCAACTTGCGCACGGCGATCTCGTGCGAGCTGCTGCGCAGGATGCGCTCGACGAGCGGGCGCATCTTGACGCCCGTGAGCGCGGCCTCGAGCAGCATGAGCTCGCCGTCCGCCGCGCGGATGACCACGCCGTTGTGGTCCCACTGCGTGTGCCCGAAGAACTTGGCGCACGCGCAGATGGACGCGCCGTACACGCCCATGTTGGCGCACTTGCGGTCGAACAGGATCACGTCGCCCGCGTCCACGCGCAGGTCGCGCAGCAGCTCGCGCACCAGCCGCTCCTGCTTCTGCCGCTTCGCATCCCGCGCCGCCTGCCGTTCATTAGAAGGAGGAGGAGGAGACGCCGCCGGTTCCGCCATCGCTTCCGCCTTGGGAGTGTCGGAACTTTGGGTGTCTTGGTGTTGACGTACACTTTCGTGGTGCCGCACTTTCTCGATTGGACTTGACATTTGTATGGGAGTTGAATCTGAGGCTCCGGTCTCGTTTGTCGGGTGAACGAGGCTTCTATTTTGGGCACATGCGGTACAATGTTGAAGCCCACCAAGAAACCGGTATCTCAAACCATAATACCAGTATTACCAGTACATTTATAACTTAATACAGTACATATCCCGAACGTTGAAGAGTGACACATCATCATCAACATACAACTGCCTCAACTGGACCGGCGAAGTGATCGACCCGCGACGATGTCCGCGGCCGCTACTGGCGGTGGCGACCGGCGCGTGGACACGACGCTGACGGCGAGCGACATCAATGAGACGCGGCTTCCGGTCGCGGCGCTGCTGTTCCCGTCCGCCAACCCGCAGTGGCAGGTCGTGCGTCCCGATCACTTGAGCGTACGTTCTGCATCACTTTCATCAAGGGTGGTCGCATCACACCTCTTGTATAGCCGCGTCTGTTCTTACGGTTGCCCGCCCGTCATGCGCGCAGTTTGTGCCAGCACTAGCGGACTGGGATGACCGCCTTGCGGAGCTGCAGACGCGCATTGGCGTGCGGTTCGACGACGTGACGCACCTCAAGTGCGCGCTGACGCACTCGGGGGCGCTCACGTTCAACACGTTGCCGCCCGACGTGCCGGCGTACCGACTGGCGAACCGCAGCATCGAGTTCCTGGGCGACTCGATCCTGGGGCTCGTGGCCGCCTCGCATGTCTTCCAGACGCAGCCCACGCACCAGGAGGGCCAGCTCTCGATCGCCAAGTCGGCCCTCGTGAACAACGAAGTGCTCTCGCGCGTCTGCGAGCGTCACTTGGACATGCACGAGCTCATCCTCGTGAACGGCGGCTACAGCGCCAAGAGCCCCAGCTCTAAGCCCTCCTACGTCCGAGGTCGCACGACAATCCAAGCAGGCGCTGTGGAGGCGCTCATCGCAGCCATCTATCTGGATCAGGTCGGGTTCTTCGCGTCGATATGGTCATCTCAACTGTTTGCTGACCAGTTGGGACGAATCGTGGGCTACTGCAGGGACTGGAGACCGCCGTTCGCTTTGTGAACACGCATGTGCTGCCCCACGCGATCGCGATTGCCAAGGAGAAGTCGGTCTGAGAGCCGGTCAACGCGCTGCAGTCGCTGCTCCAGACGCAGAACGGAAGTGTGCCCACCTACAAGTGCGTGCGGCCCCCACCGTTGCGCTGGTAAGTTGCTCCCTGTGATTGACAGCTTGCTTTGCCGTCGTGAATGTAAACGCGAGCAGGAACCTGCCCAAGCCGAACGAGAGCGACATGTACCAGGTCGCGCTCGTCGTTCAGGGCGAGGTGCGCTGTGTCGACAGCTCTTCGCTATAGCAGAGGAGGGTCTATAGCTAACTACGGCTCGAATATGCCTCTGATTGTGCGTGCACAGACCGTTCTGACAGCCGAAGGCACCTCGTACAAGGCTGCACGCGTCGCCGCCGCGAAGGCCGGACTGGAGGATTTCGCGTCCCAGCTCGCTGAGTGAGCACCAGTCTGCCAGTTCCTGCCCATCAAGCGGACAATTGTTCATTGTTGTTCATCGAGAAGGTGTGTTTCCGCCACTGTAGCCCCTATTTGCTAACGCTTGTGTGATTCACACATTGTGAATGCTAGTCCCTGTCCCCATTGTTATCCTCTGTTTCTGCCGGTGTCGTCCCATTCTCGCCTGCTAGCGCTAACACTTACGAGGGTCGCGAGCGTCCAAGGCCCTGGTTGTTGCTGTTCACGCTGCGGTTTCAGTGGCGATCGATGCGTCCTGGCACGTGAACTGCTATTTCCGCGGCGACAGGTGAAGAGGCGGTGATCAAGCTTACCGGACACGCAGGTTGGCGAGCGGCACAACATGGAGGTGGATGGCAGCGTCGAAGAGGCAGACGCATCGGTCGATGCGAACCAAGCAAGCAACACTGACAGTCCGCCGATGCCTCAGCATGGACCGGTGCAGCAAGCGTACCGGTCTCAGTACAACGAGACCATCGCACCACCCAGCGGACCGCTCGCGCGTGTGGTACGCTGCGTCGTGTTGTGAGATGGTAAACTCCATCCAGTTGACCCTCTGACCCTTGGATGCCTCTTGGTGATGCTGCTCGCTCTGGTAGATCCGGCCTCCGATCGCGTTCCCGCCAGACTCGAAGCGCGCGGAGATCATCGAGGATGCAGAGAACAACTTGGAGGAGGACATGGAGGAGGTCAAGGACGCCGTGCACGCCTACAACGTCGACTTCCAGCGCCGTATCGTACGGTTTCCTGTCGAGACGTCCGCGTCAGGCGGTGGGGTTTCTTCTAACGTCAATGAGTTGTAGGACGCGGTCAAGGGGCGCGGGCGGCAGCTGAAGGCCAACGTCTCGGCGGAGTGCGAGGCGATGGAGCAGTCCGTCCAGGAGCTGCAGGCCACGTTCCGCAAGCAGTTCCAGAGCGCGTCCCTGACGTTCGAGCAGAAGACGCTGTCGCACTTTGCGCGCGTGGAGGCGCACAAGGTCGCCGCCGAGGAGAAGAAGTGGGGCTTTTGGGTCGTTGGTAGTCACTCTCACGAAATGCTTGATGTGCTCACTTCATGCCGCATTACGTGTGCTTGACAGGGTGCGGGAGTGCGACGCGGACTTTCGGCGGTTTGCGTACGCAACGGTGCCCGAGATCATGGAGAAGTTGCAGGGCACGATCACGCGCAAGCTCGAGAAGAACCACGAGACGTTCGACATTGAGAACGCCAAGATCCAGAAGCGCGAGAAGAAGACGCTGCAGGCGCTGGAGACCACCGAGAAGAAGACCGCGGCGAGCTTCCAGACGGAGCGGGAGCGGCGGACGCTCAAGTTCCTCGAGCGCGACGAGGACCTGCACCACGTCATGCGCGTGGACAACCGCGGCTTGGAGCGGCAGCAGTCGGACCACGTCGAGGTGCTCGTGAGTCTGCGCCAGCAGCTGCAGGAGGAGCGGCGCGTGCGGCAGCAGGAAGACCTCGAGATTCTCGACAAGCTGTCGACGTCGTTCCACCGCCTGCAGGCGAGCATCCTCGAGAACCTCGGCGACGGCGTGTCCGTCCAACAGGAAGGAGATTGATGCAACACCCACCACAACCCACAAGACAAGCAACGCAATGGAGCAGCCAGTACACGAGATGGAGGGGGAAGCAGCAGAGAAAAACAGGGTGTTGACTATTGGATTTTGTGTTGTTGCGAGTTGGTTCGCCAAGCAAGGCAGCGGCCCAAGCGCGCGGCTCGTCACTGCTGCTGTGATCGCCTTGATGCACGGGCCAGTGAGTGGCCCGCGCCTTGTCGACCAGCAAGCAGCGCAGCCACACACGCGCCCGATATGCCGCCCCACCCAATGATGAATCAACGCGCAGCCCCGTCCGGTCGTCAACCGCCCTCCCTTGTTCCTTGCGGTTTGCAGTCCTCCGACAAACTTTTTACCCGATCTTCTACCTTTCCCGAGAGGTCAGCGCCCTCCCGATCGCGGCCGACGAAGAAGAAGCGACCCGCCTTAGTTGGTAGCGGCCTTCTTGGACACGGCGCTCGAGCCCTCGCGGAAGCCGTTCTTGAACTTGCGCGGGATGGTCTTCAGGTAGCGCATGCGGCCCGTGCCAGTGGTGCGGCGGCGAAGCGCCTTCTGGCTCCAGTTGACTGTCAAGAGCGGAAACACAGCGGTCAGCATAAAGCCGTCAAGGTATTGCTACGTACGCAACAGCACGATCGAGGATCACTTACACTTGCGCATCTTGGCGGCCGGGTAGCCGCACGACGAGCACGTGCCCTTCTGCACGTGGTACGAGCTGCGACCGCACCGCCGGCAGATGGTGTGCGTCTTGTTGTGGCGCTTACCGAAACTCTGGGTACCTTTGGTCTGCACATCGTCACCAGTTTCCGTCAGTCACTCCACTCCATTCGCTCCATCATCAACCCGAGCGCGCAGGGGCTCTGGTCGCTAGCACCGCCTCCTCTCGCCGCCAGTAGATCCATCCGCAGACCCATACAGACACACGCAGCCTGCTGTCTCCGCTGTGAACCTCTCAAGGCCCCGTCGCTGCCTGCAACGCTGTGTTCGCTGTCTCTGTCGCCATCCAGTCGCCCTTGCCGAGGCGTTGCGGGTCGTAGCGGAGCCAGGAAGCGGCCGATCGGAGCGCGAAGAGCGAGAGAGGAGGCGCGGCAGGAGGATGCGCGTGCTAGCCGGCTTACCAGAGCCCTGGGAGCCCATATACGCGGCCCATAAAGCAGAGATCGAGGCGCTTACCATGTTGGACTTGGACTCGGACTCTGACGCAGAGCGGAAGGAAGGGTAAAATAAGTCTAGGAAGCGCGCGGCCCACAAAAAAGCCCCCCGCGCTGGCCATACAAATGCCCGCGCGGCGCCTGCGCCATACAAACCGCAAGTCGCGGAGCCGGCACTGCACTACGAACCAACCAAATGTTCGCCTGGTTCTCGCCAACCCTAGTCGCCGAACCGAGAGGTACCGGTATGCGAGCGGTATTGGCGCCGGCGGCAGAGGAGACGCGCGCTGATTCGCTGAAATTCGAACTATACAAACTCGCCCATTGGAAAAAAAACTGTCAGAATGAATACTGTCGACAAATCCGATACTCAATGGTAAGTACGATAGGTACAGATGTGACTGTGCTAGGTTCGATATCTTGACGGAGAGATTATCGTACTTAGTATACACACGCACGGTACTACTACATAGCTGCACTTTTGACACCTCGGCTTCAGACGGCGATGGTCTGGTAGAAGGCGAGCACGCGCGGGTCGGCGAGCACGAGCGGCGAGGAAGCAGAAGACCTGGCGCTGGGGACGGGCAGCGGCCGTCGCAGGTAGATCCCGTCGAGCGAGCGCACGCGCGAGAGCGCCACGTAGGCCTGGCCGAACTCGAACACGCGCGCGAGGTCGAGCACGGCGGCGTCGAAGGCCAGGCCCTGGCTCTTGTGGATGCTGATGGTCCACGCGAGCGTGAGCGGCAGCTGCCGGCGCGCGGCCAGCGCCGCGTCCGCCACGCGCACCGTGAACTCCTCGTGTCGGATCACCTCGGTCGCGCCGCTAGTGAAGCGCACGATCGGCAGGTTGGTCTGGCTCGTGAAGCCCTCCACGACGCCCCGGCAGCCGTTCACGAGCCCCGCGGCCGCGTTGATCGTCTTGGTCAGCATCACCTTGGCGTTCTCTGTGGGGAAATGGCAAGTCAATGCGCGTGTTAGTCGACTCGGCGGATGCTGCATGAGAGGGTAACTCGGCGCACGCGACGCACTCTTGAGCGACAGAACCGTCGGCGCCGGACAACCCGCCAGGTACTCGGCCTTGCCCCTGGAGATAACAACAGCGCGCGACCAGTCAGCTTGCTGCGGACATTCATATACAGTAGGGTCGTTCGAAGACGGACGCACCTGTCGGCGGCGATGAAGTTAAACTTCTTGCCCGGCAGATCGGCCAGCCGCTTGGTGTTGGTCTGTCACATCGCACGAGCACCGCAATGGGTGAGAAAGAGAAAACAGCAGCACAGCAACCAAGTGAGGAAGGAACGCACCCGGAGCACGTCGTCGTTGTGCGTGAAGATGCGGATGGCGTCGTCGTCCTCCTCCTCGCTGTTCGCCGGGCGGAAGCGCGCGTTGACCTTTTCGATCATGGCGCGCGTCGGGCTGCCCGTGCGGAAGGCGTTGAGGATCTCGACGAACTCGGCGTTCTTCTGCCGGAACACGTCACGCAACACCACGACCTCCTCGACGCCCTCTTTCCACGCCTCGCTCTCAAAGCACAGCGTCGTTTGCTGCCTCGACACGGGCGGCAGCTGGAAGAAGTCGCCCGAGAGGATCAGCTGGATCCCCCCGAAGAACACCGACTGGTTCCGCCGCAACGCGCGCGCGACGTAGTCCAGGTCGCTGAAGAGCTTCCCGTCCAGCATGGACACCTCGTCGATGATGAGTGTCTGCACGCTCTTCCAGCGCGCGACCGCGTCGGTTTTGCGCTGGATCTCGGCCAGCAGCTCGCGCCGACTGGCGTACGGACGCGTCGTCATGCCCGCGAAGTGGTGCAGCGTCACGCCGCCGACGTTGTAGGCCGCGACGCCCGTGGGCGCCGTCACGTACACGCGGCCGAGCGCCACGTGGCGCAGGATGTACTGCAGCAGGAACGACTTGCCCGTGCCCGCGCTGCCCGTGAAGAAGACGTTCTTCTTGCGCGCCACGAGCGACAGCACGCGCCGCTGGTCGGCAGTCAGCGCCTCGCGCGGCTGCGGCGGCTTCGCCGCTCCCTCCGTCGGCGTTTGGTCAAGCAGCACGCGCCGGACTTTGCGGCGGGAAGCGTCCGTCGCTCTCGATGACGCCGGATCGTTGGTCAAGTCGGTCAGCGCGCTCCGCGACCGCTTCAACGCCGTAGTAGCAGCACGAGGCGACGCCGGCGTCTTGCTGGGGCTCGGCGACAGTCCGTACGGGTGGAGCTGTCGCCGCCGCGCTGCGAGCGAGGACGTGACGGCCTTGACGAGCTGGTGCGGTTGGCTGCGCGGCGACCGCGTCTTGGACTGCGCGCCCTCGTGGACCGCGAACGCGAGCAGCGCCTGCATCTGCTTAGGATCTCCCTCGCGCAGGTTGAACTGGTAGATGCGCGCGCCGTCGCGTCTACAGTAGATCCATGGCACATCCGTCAGTTGTCTCTTTCCACCACTCGTCAAGGCAATAACCAAGCGCAGACGCACCGGATGAACGTGAGCTTGCCCAGCTGCACGTGGCTCGAGTACACCTCGAACGCGTGCGCCTTCATCTTGAGCGCCTTGTGCAGCGGCGGGTCCTCGCTCGCCAGCTCCAGCCCACCACGTCGCCGGATCACCTGCATCCACCGCCGCGTATCAGCACCCGGTGGCTCTACAATAGTTACGATAGCGAGAAGCGCATTGCGTCGGCGTACCGTTCCGCGCGGACAGAGCGTCGCGCAGACGTTGCGGCCCGTGCGCGCGTCCGCCACCTGGAACTCGACCTCGCACCGCATCTGCGCCATCGCCGTCGCCGTCCTATCAGTGCTGTAGTAAAGCTGTACGTGTGGAGCGTCGTTCGGATCCGATGGGCTGGAACGAGGCGGCAATGCGATGGACACAATGCGGTTGACACGAAGCGGCACAACGTTTTGAACTTTCAAACGTTTCGAGCAGGTACAACAACAGCCTGTATAATTTGATATTGAGCTGCTGGTGCATACCGCATCTAACCTCATTGTGAAAATTAATACTTTAGCGAAATGTGCAAGGCATTTCGATGAAAACGTCTAAAACGGACTCGCTAGTAGCATATCCGTCGAAATGGCTACGCTTTCACCACTAATCCATTGCTCTCGCTTGCAGCCGTCTACTTGTACGCCACGCTCTCCACGCTACTTCCGCTGCGTGGAGACTCTTTCATGCTTTACTGTCATACCTACCGCGTCCTCATCTCTCTCCTCCTCCGAAAGCCCCACGCACTCGACGCATCTACCGGCACATTGCCTCGTGTTGTGTATCATCCTGCCTTAGTGTCATTCAGCCGGCCTCGGCCCCTTCACTTTTGCATGTCGAGCGAGCGCTGGTAGGCCTCAATGGCCTTCTCGTGGTCGCCCTTCTCGAACAGGATCTTGCCGAGCAGCGTCGAGTTGGTGGCGCTCGGCTCGAGGTCCAGCGAGCGCGTGAGCGCCGCGACCGCCTCCTCCAGGCTCTCATCCGCATAGTAGGCGCGGCCGAGCAGCGCGTGCAGCCGCCCGTCGGTCGGGCAGATCTCCGCGGCGCGCGCGAACGCCTGCGCCGCCGCGCTGTAGCTGCCCTTGTCCATCATCGTGTGGCCCAGGTGCACCAGCACGTTCACCTCTGGTCGCTGCTCGTCCTCGTCCTCGTCCTCGTCGTCGTCCACCTCGTCGTCCACAACGTACTCGTCGGCCGACTCGGCCTCCGCGTCCGCCTCGGCGTCGTGGAACTCGGACAAGTCGGTCGGCCGCGGCACCTGCCGCTGCTCCTGCTGCTGCTGCTGCTGTCTACGCCGCAGCTGCTGATGCGCAGCGACGTCGTTGTCGTCGCTGTCCACGTCCGAGTCCTCGTAGTTGGACTCCACGAACGAAATGTTGGTGAACGCGTCCTCCAGCGGCCGTGAAGGCGACGTCGTCGTCGTCTTGCCTGTCAACGAAGTGAAACTGTTGTGCGCGGCGAACGCCGGTGTTGTCTGTGCGGCCTGCGCGGCCTGCGCGGCCTGTGCGCGCGACTGGAACGCGGGCGCCGCCATCGTCAGCGGCGAGTCAATGTCCACGTCCGGCGCGCGGCGGAAGCTGCCGTTGCTCGGGATGCTGCGGTTGCTGCCGCGTCCGACGGCCTGGCCCGTCGACTGGTACACGACGCCGGCCGAGCCTCGCAGCGACGACATGGACGACGTGTGCTGCAGTTGTTGCTGCTGCTGCTGGAAGAACTGCTGCTGCTGTTCCTCGCTCGTACTCACGCCGGCGCTCGTCGTGGCCGACGGCAGCCTGAGTGGGTATGAGTTGAGACGGTCGCGCTGCTGCTGGCCGCCGCCGCCCGAGCTGCTGCTGCTGCGCACGTCCGTGCCGCGCCCGTTGCTCATATTGGTCAGCCGCTCGGGGTCCAGCGCCTCCTCGAGCATCTCGGCCTGCACGCGCAGCTGGCGCTCCGCCTCCTGCTTCTCCTCCATGAGCCGCGACACCTGCTGCTGCAGCAGCGCGACCTGGTCGTGCATGACGCGGTACGAGTCGCCGCCGGTGGCGCTGGCGTCGCCCATGTTGTGGCGCGCGGGCGCCGACACGTGCCGCTCGAGCTGCTGCTGCTGCTGCATGGGCGACCGCTGCGCCTCGTCCGACCGCCGCATCGGTAGAGGCTGCTGCTGGATCTGAGAAGTCGACGGCGGCGGCGCGGGGATCTGCTGCTGGAACTCCTGGTGCTGCTGCTGCCGCCGCGCGTTGCGCAGCAGGTCGTGGCACACGGTGCACACGCGGTGGCGGTCGCCGAGTCCGTAGTGCGGCAGCTTCATCTTCTCGCGCGCCGAGTGGTCGCTGCAGATGGACTGCCCGCAGTTGCGGCAGTGGTGCCGCTTCTTGAAAGCCCCGAACTTCTGCGCGCAGATGTGGCAGTTGGGCGCGTTCATCCAGCGCGGGGGCAGCGCCACGGCGCCTCCGCGGCCGGCCACTGCGCCCTGCGGTTGCTGCTGCTGCTGTAGCGGGCGGAAGCTCGAGATGGACGAGGAGGACGTCGCCGTCGTGTCCGCCGACAGTTTGCCCGCCGACGACGAGATGCTGCTGCCCGCGCTGCTCATGTAGTGCGTCTGGAAAAAGTCGTTGTCCGAGAGCGTGCGCAGGCGCATCGAGTCGGTGGAGCTCGCGCGCCGCATCGGGCCACTCGCCGGCGCTGGGGACGCAGTCGCCATACTCAGCTGCTGCTGTAGGCCGCCGCTCCTGCGCTGCGGGATGGCGACACCCGCCGCCGCCGCCGCGACCGCGTTGGACAGCGCAGCGGGAGGGGGCGGGGAGGGCGAGGGGCCCCCCACCATGGCGGCGGCCATGGCGTCCTCCTCCTCGAGCTCGTCGGGCACGCCGAGCTTGTCGCAGACGTGGTGGTACATCTCCTCAAGCAGCTTGACGCTGCGGTCCGGCAGCACGGCCTTGCGCGCGAGCGCGACGGCGTGCTCGCCCGTGGGCGCCTTGCGCAGCACGGCGTCGGGAAAGGACGCGAGCAGCGCCTGCAGCCACTCGATGCGCGCCTGCGCCTTGATGGCTATGTGCAGCGGCAGCATGTCGGCCGTGTTGGCGGCGCGCGCGCCCTGCGGGAAGGCCTTGAGCAGCGCGAGCAGCACGCCCTCGCCCACCGCCTGCGGCTCCGTGCAGGCCCAGTGCAGCGGCAGCATGCCGTATGAGTCCACCTGCTGCGCCGCGGCCGGCTCCGCGTCCACCAGGCGCCGCAGCTCGTCCCACTTGGAGCCCTTGGCCAGCTTGATGGCGTCCTGCCGCTTGGGCGCGAGCTCGCCCGCGTCGCCCGCCATGGTGTGTCGGGGAAGCTCCGGGTAGGGCGCGGTGGATGTCGTTTTGGCCCGGGATAAATAAACGCGGCACGACAATGAGGGCGGAGGAAGGAGAGGGGGGGGGGGGGGGGGGGGGGGGGGGGGGGGGGGGGGGGGGGGGGGGG